>CAUYQV010052184.1:0-40243 GCA_963574575.1 Galagoides demidoff
CTGCCTCCGCCTCCCAAGTAGCTGGGACCACAGGCGCCCGCCACAACGCCCGGCCATTTCTTGGTTGCAGCCATCATTGTTGTTTGGCGGGCCCGGGCTGGGGATTCGAACCCGCCACCTTAGGTGTACGTGGCTGGCGCCCTAGCCGATTGAGCCACAGGCGCCGAGCCAGCATTTTCTTTAAACATATTCTTTTCTTCCTTCCCCCAATGAGAGTAGTTGTATAGCTGCATTTAGTTTTCACTTTAAGAAAGAGAAGTTTTATTTATAAAACAATTTATTAAACCTGTGGTTTATAGATAACTATTATAGTAAGAGGATCAATCATGCCCGCAATTTTGATTCCAAAAATGGTGAGTTTATTTAATATAGTTCTTTAAACTTGGCCTAGATGACGATTTTAGCTAACTAAAATATGTGGTATGATTCTGTGTGGTGTTGCTTCCTGAGAACATTGAAAAGAGCAGGTGACACATATGATCATTTTCAAATATCCAAATGAACCTTGAGAGCTGCTTAAGGAGCAGCTATGAGGGGAAAGGTATGATAAGATAAAGAACAATGCTATGAACCTGACTTACACATTAGGATTCCAACCTCTTTGAAGCCTCTGGGGTGTCAATGAAATGGATGCAGGAAAGTGTTATGCTCTGAAATGTGCCTTCCCCCAAAATTAATATGTTGGAGCCCTAATGCCCAAAGTAACTGTATTTGGAGATAGGGCCTTTACGAAGGTAATTAAGGCTAAATGAGGCCATAAGGTAGGGCTCTAATCCAGTAGTGCAAGTGCCTCATTAGAAGACTGGCAGGCACTGGAGATGTGCACACACAAAGGAAGGGCTGTGAGAGGACACAGCAAGAAGGTGACCACCTGCAAGCCAAGAAGAGAGACCTCAGAAGAAATCAAATGTGCCAATACCTTGATCTTGGACTTCCAGCCTCTAGCCAAAACTGTGAGAAAATAAATTACTGTTGTTTAAGTTCCCCAGTCTGTGGTATTTTGTAATGGAAGCCCTAGAAGTTTAAGGCAGAGTGGTCCAATGAATAACTCTGACGTGCTCACAAATGATCTTGTGTCCTTCCTTCAGTCCATACATGGTGCCTCACTGTCATTATTTCCAATGTGTGGCTGGTGTGGACATTTGTGTGGACATTTGATAGCAGCTACTACTCCCATCTTGTTCTCTTTTTTCCCCATGTGGTCTATTTGAATCCTAAACTTCAAGGAGCTGCCATGATGACCTGGGCTGCTTTTTCAGCCCTTACTCTGCTGGTGTGAGAAACTACCTTCTAATTTATGGGCTATGCTTTGCACTGGGCCTACAGTGGAGTTTCCTGGTGCTCTCAGTTTATTAGTTTCAGACACTCTAAAGATATCACTTTTCCTTTCCCCTATTCTTTACTGTATCTCCCTTTCCCCCAGAAATATACTTCTAAACTCTAAATAAAACTGGAATTTTCACTGGGTATGGTGGCTTATGTCTACAATCCTAGCACTCTGGGAAGCCAATTTGGGAGGATTGCTTGAGCTCTGGAGTTAAGAGACCAACCTGAGCAAAAGCAAGACCCTGTCTCTACTAAAAATGGAAAAAAATTAGCTAAGCATAATGGTTCATACCTGTAGTCCCAGCTACTCAGGAGGCTGAGGCACAAGGATTGCTTGAGCCCAGGAGTTTGAGGTTACAGTGAGCTATGTTGATGTAGCTCAGCAAGCTACATCATATGGAAATGACACTGTTTCAAAGAAAAAAAAAAAGAGAGAGAGAAAAAAAAGAAAAGAAAAAAAATACTTGAATTTTCCAAGTATTCAAGATCTGTCTTAGCATGGTATTAATAACAAAACAGAATGCCAGTATAAAGCCTTGAAAAAGACTGCATATTTTAATCAAAACATCCTGATAAAAAAATGAAGGCAAATGAAGGGGGAAATGGCATCACAAAATATGCAATGAAACTTCCAACTTCCTAAGAATTTGTTTCATTCACTCACATCCCAATGTGGCAAGTACCCTGTGCAGAAAAAGGTTAACATGGCACCCCTGAGATTGATACATTACAAAGGCCTGCTTGATGCCTGTGAACTTATTTTGGGATAGCTCCCACCACTCTACTTTATGAGAATTTCTAACTTTGTCTCAATTGTTTGTACAAACAACGTGGTTTATACTAAACACCCATTTTCCTTCTGAAAGTCTGGAATTTTGTTATGTGGCAGGCAGAGGGTGCCTATGTAACAACCTACTAACAAAACCCCTGGGCACTTAGTGTCTAATGAGTTTCCCTAGTAAATAACGTTTCACACATATCATCACAATGTGTTGCTAGAGGAATTAAGTGTGCCTTGTGTGACTCCTCTCAGGCAGGAGGCTTGAAAGCTTGTAAGCTTGTACCTGGTCTCCTTCAGACTTGGCCTCTTTGCCTTTCTTTTTTGCTGATTTTGTTTTGTATCTTTTCACCATTGAAAAAACTCATAGCTCTCAGTATAATTGCTTGCTGAGTCCTATGAATTCTAGTGAATCATGAAACCTAGTAGTGGTATTTTCTCATTTTCCTGTTGAAAATGGACTTATATAAATCAACTTACAGAATGTTATCAGCAAAAATGGTAGAGTAGTGAACTCCAGACTCTTTTTCCCCCTACAAAGGTAATAAATAAACTAGTAAAACTCATCCACATTAATTTTAGAAGGGGGCTCTGAAATCTAGTCAGAAACTTGCCACAACCCAAAGAATGCCTAATAAAGAATAGCTGAATTTCAGTAAGAGAACTCTGTTGCATTTAATTTAGCCTGTGATCACGCTGTACTTTCTAGCATGGCACTGAAGATAGCATCCTGCCTTGCTAATATAGGTTGCTAGAACCAGAAAGAGAAATGTGGAAATCCAAAATAAGCCAAATTTTCAAAAGCTGAAGAGAATCTTGAAAGCAGAAAAACAGAAAAGGAACTTGTCCTGTTCAAGGAACCCACAATAAGATTAACAGCCAATTTCTCATCAGAAGACATGGAAACCAGAAAGCAGTGGGAAAATATATTAAAGTGTCAACCAGTATTTTTATATCCAAGAAAAATTTCTCTCAAAAATGAAGGATTAATTAAGACATTCCCAGATAAACAAAAACTGAAGGAGTTTATTGCTAGTAGACTTCCTGTATGAGAAATTCTAGAGACCGTCTCTCAGAATAAAATGAAAAGATATTAGACTGTGACTCAAGGTCACAGAAAAAAATAAAAAAAATAGTAAAGGTGAACATGTAGATAAATATAAGAGCCACTAATACTGTAGTTTGTGTTTATAGCACTTCTTTCCATTTCCATATGATATAAAAGAAAAGTGAATAAAACAATACATACAAATCTACATTTGTGGGTATAGAATGTATGAAGGTGTAATTTGTCATGATCACAACATAAATGGAGAGCAGACCTCTACTGGAGTAAAATTTTTGAGTCCAGCCATATCTCAGACATATAGCAGGTTTGGTTCCAGACCACTGCATGAAAGCAAATCTTACAGTAAAGTTAGTCTCGTGCACTTCTTTATTTTCTATGTAGATAGAAAAGCCTTCTATTGGAAAAACATGTCATTATGAGTAAAGACTTTCATAGCTAGAACAAGTAGATTATGTTTTGGCTATTGTGCTTTTCTGTTCTTTCACTTTCAACTTATTTGTGTCTTTGTAAAAGTTATCTCACGCTATACTGTAGTCTATTAAGTATGCAACTGCATTACATCTGAAAAATATATCTACCTTAATTTTGAAATACTTTATTATTGCTAAAAATGCTAACAATCACCTGGGCCTTCCACTAATCATAACCTTTTCACTGATGGAGGGTCTTGCCTTGATACCACTGGCTACAGATTGATCAAGATGGAGGTTGCTGAAAGGGTGGCTATGGCACTTTCTTTCTTTCTGTCTTTTTTTTTGTTTGAAGTTTGGCTGGGGCTGGGTTTGAACCCATCACCCTTGGTATATAGAGCCAGTGCCCTACTCACTGAGCCACAGGCACTGCCCAACAATTTCTTAAAATAAGACCACAGTGACATTTGCTGTCTTCCTATCATAAAAGATTTCTTAGAGGATGTGATGCTCTTTAATACAGTAGAACTTCTTTCAAAATTGGAGTCAGTTCTCTCAAATTTTGCCTGCTTTATCAACTAAGTTTATCTAATATTCTAAATCATTTGTCATTTAAACAATGTTCATAACATCTTCATCTGGAATAAGTCCTATTCTAAGAACCACTTCCTGCTGGATATGGTAGCTTATGCCTGTAATCCTAGGATGCTGGGGGGCTGAGGTAGGTGGATTGCTTGAGCTCAGGAGTTCAAGATCAGTCTAAGCAAGAGTGAGACCTTGTCTCTAAAAAAGAGCCAGGTGTTGTCACAGGTGAATGTAGTCCCAACTGCTTAGAAGGCTGAGGCCAGAGGATTGCTTGAACCCAAGAGTTTGAGGATGTTATGAGCTATAATGCCAGGCACTCTACCAAAGGTGATAAAGGTGAAACTTTGCCTCAAAAAAAACAAAAAACCAAAAAACCAGAAACAAAATACACCACTTTCTTTGTTCATCCATAAGGAGCAACTTCTCATTTGTTAAAGTAATATCATGAGACTGCAGCAACTCCCTAACATTGTCAGTCTCCATACCTAATTTTAGTTCTCTTGCTATTTCTACCACATCTGCAGTTAAAATCATTCTCCCCTAAAGTTTTGACCCCCTTGAGGGTTGGGATCAACTTTTCCAGACTCCTGTTAATGTTGATTTTTGACCTTCTCCATAAATCATGATGTTATTAATAGCATATAGGATGTTGAATCCTTTCTGAAAATTTTTCAGTTTACTTTACCAAGATCCATCAGGTGGGGAGGGGAAGAATTACCATCTATGGCAGCTAGTGCCTTGTAATATGTGTTTCTTAGGTAATAAGACTTGAAAGCCAAAGTTACTCCTTGATCCATGGGCTACAGAATGGATATTGTTAGTAGGCATGAAAATAACATTCATCTTCTTGTACACCTCCATCAAAGCTCTTGGGTGACTAAGTGCAGTGTCAATGAACAGTAATATATTGAAAGGAACTTTTTTTCTGAGCAGTCTTCTCAGAGTGAGCTTACAATATTTAGTAAACCAGGGTATAAATAGATGTGTTGTCATCCAGGCTTTGTTGTTTCAGTAACAGAGCATGGGCAGAGTAGATTTAGCAAAGTTCCTAAGGGCCCGAGGATTTTTGGAATAGCAAATTAACATTAGCTTCAGCGTAAATTTACCAGATGAATTTGTACCTAGCAAAAGAGTCAGCCTATCCTTTGAAGCTTTGAGGCCAGACATCGACTCCCTGTTCTAGCTATGAAAGTTCTTACTCATAATGACATGTTTTCCCAATAGAAGGCTTTTCTATCTACATTGAAAATCTGTTGTCTATTGTACCCACGTTAATCACTGATCTTAGCAAATTTTCTAGATATCTTACTACAGCTTCTACATCAGCAGTTGCTGCTTCATCTTCTACTTTTATGTTATGAAGATGCCTTCTTTACCTAAATTTCATAAACCATAGATGCAGCCTTCTTGCCCTCTCAGCCTTCACAGAATTAAAGATGGTTAGATCTTGCTTGGATTATGCCTTGGCTGATGGGAATGTTGTTGTCAATTTTATCTTCTATCTAGAGCACTAACACTATCCACACCAGCAGTCAGACTGTTGCAGTTTCTTATTTGTGTGTTTACTAGAATAGTATTTTTAATTTTTCAGTAACTTTTTCTTCGCATTCACAACTTGGCTAACTGGTATATAAAAGGCCTAGCTTTCAGCCTGTCTTGGCCTTCAACATATCTTCCTCACTAAACTGAGAGACATGAAAATCTACCTTCACTTAACAGTTAGAGGCCGTGGTAGGGTTATTAATTGGCTTGATTTTAATATTACTGTGTCTTAGGAAATGGGGAAGTCTGAGGAGAGGGAGAGAGATGGAAGAAAACCCAGTCAGAGAAGTGGTCAGAATTCACATGAATTTTTTCATTAAGGTTGCTGTTTTATACGTTTATGAGCATAGTTTTTGGCACCCCAAAACAGTTATGATAGTAACATCAAATGTCACTGAATTCTAATTTTTTTAACAGAAACAATAATATTGGGAAAAGTTTTAAATACTGTGAGAATTTTCAAAGTGTGACATAGAGACACAAAGTAAGCACATAATGTTATAAAATGGTGCCAATAGACTTGTTTGATGCAGGGATGTCAGAAGTCTTCAATTTGTGAAACATGTAATATCCACAAAGCACAAAAAAGCAAAGTGCAATAAAATGAGGTAATCCTGTATTCTTGAAACTAAATTGGTATTAATCTGAATTATTATAGATTAATGTAATAATCATATTCCCCAGAGTAACCACTAAGAAAGCTATAAAATATGCAGTGAAAATGAGAAGGTAATTAATATAGTGCCCTAGAAAACTCACTTAAACACAAAAAGAGGTAGTAATTGAGAAACTTTGGAATGAAAAAGAAATAAGACATGCAGAAAGCAAATAACAAAATGGCAAAAATATTTTCTTATCAGTAATTATATTAAATATAAATGGATTAAATTATCCAATTAAAAGGCAAAGATGGCCAGAATGGATTAAGTACATAATCCAGCTATATTATATCTATAAGAGATCCATATTAGATCCAAAGACACAAATAAGTTGAAAGTGAAAGAACAGAAAAGCATAATAGCCAAAACATAATCTACTTGTTCTTCTACTTCACTATTCAGTTGGTGTTTTTCAGGTGATGCTGACATTTGGGTAGAAACAACCCAAATGTTCACCAACTGATTGATGGAGAAACAAAATATTTTGCATTTATACAATGTAGTATTATTCAGCTATAAATAGGAAATGAAGTTTCAATACATGCTACAACATGAATAAACCTGGAAAATATCACACTAAGTGAAAGAATCCAGGCAAAAAGGACCACATATTTGTGTAATTCCATTTAAAAGAAATATACAAAATTAGGCATAGCCATAAGATGGAAAGCAGACAAATTGTCAAGGGGCTGCTGCTGGGGTGGAGACTGATTACTAATTGGGTAAAGTATTTCATTTTTGAGTGATGAAAATGTTCTAAACTACCATTATAGCAGTTGAATAACATTGTCGATATAGTAAAAACCACTGAACTATACATTTTAAAATGGTTAAAATGGTGAATGTAATGTTATATTCATTTTACTCTAATGCAAATAAATATAAATCAACTTAGCCTTTTCTAGTTTCTTTCCATTCTCCTCTTCTTCCAATCTATTACTTTCATTATCACCATAAAGTTTGTAAAGCAATAATAGTGATAGCCAAAATTTAGGTACTTATTCTGCACCAAGTCTTATTTTAATCTACTCCAAAAGCCCTAAGGAATAGATCATAATATCATCTCTATTTTATAGATAGACAATGATACTGAAGCAATGTTAGACAGTAAGTAATCAGCAGAATTGGGATACAAACTAAGGTAAATCTGCATTCTTAACTATTGTCTGTGGTATGCTCTTCTTATGAAAAGGGGATAGTGATAAACTGTAATTGTATGTATTTTAATGTTTTTCACACTGTGAAGAATAAAAATTATTAATGCTTGTTATCAGAGAATAATCTGAGGGATAGATGCAGAGATTTGTTAAATGTCATCACTCTCTTCTGGTAGCAAACCATCTGTGGAGCAAGTTTGTGTACAGAAAGTCTGTCACCCTTAGAGTGAATGCTTTTCTTGGCATACTGCCTCAGTGTGGAGTAACCTCTATCCCAATGGCTTTGGGACATCAGTGGTCTTAGTCTAGAGGACTATAGTGGGGAGGATGATAGCTATCTGATGTCAAGGACTTTATTGTTTTTCTCATGAGGTTCCTAGAGTCACCAGTCAGGAATTCCAGAATTTGCATTAAGTACACAGAAACCTTCACACATACAAAATGGACTTGTACATTAAAGAGAGATAGAGAGAGTCAGACAGACAGACTAAGTGTTGGGATAAAGAAATGGGATACACAGAGAGAAAAGTTGGGCTTTTGTATTTAAAAGAAAAATTAAATTCCTGCAAATATTTGTATAAAGAAATCATTCTGATTTAAAACATAAATGATCAATTAATGAAAATACAGGAAACGAAAATAGGGCACAGTGGAAATCAAGTAGTATATAGAGGTTGATGGGCTAGGTTAGAGACAGATTTAGACACTTAGGAATTGCATAATGTTGAGAAAATTATATAACTTCTAAGCTTCTTGATTTATAAACATGGAAGACCACCTGCCTTTTAGGGGTATAAAGAATAGAAATAACAAACTTACCGCTATAACGCGATGGCTTGGAAATATAGTTATTATCCTGAGAACTATATCAAACTTGAAAGTAGGAGCCATAATTAACCCATCCCCAAATTAGAGTCTTTCTTGAAGGATGAGGGGCTAACTGGGGACATTCTGTTATGAATGCTTGTGCCATGAAAGACCCAAAAATATAGTATGAGGGGCACTATAAAAACATACTGCAAAAGTAGCTAGTATTAAGACAAGTGGAAGATGGGTGTCAAAGAACTCATATCCAATAAGTACTTTCAGAGGAAGATGTTACTTTTAGCTGGAGAATCAGGAAAGGCCTCCTGGAAGAAGTGAAAAACTTAGATGGGCTCAGGGTGGTAAGCATTGTAACTGGGGTAGCAACTTTAGCAAATAATAAGAGGTTAAAATCTCTCTCAAGCAAGGAGCTTGAGTAGTCGAGTTTGTCTAGAGCTGAAAATTGATATGTGAAAGATCAAGAGGCAAAGAGAAATTTCATTTCAGCAAAAACTCTGGAAAGACTTCCTCACTAGGTTAAGTATTCTGGCTTTATCCAAAAAGCAGCACTCAGGTAGCAGCAAAGTTTAGAGAAATGGTGGTAAAATGGAGTAAGACCAGTGCTCACAGAGTATTGTTTCATAAACTCAGGGTTCTGTATACCTGGCCCTGCTGCATCATGATACTATGAATCAAATTTTTGTGGGTCAGAAGCATTTTTTTTTAATCCTGCAATATGTCACTAAATGTATACTCAGATTACAATTCAACATATAAACTGGGTGCTGAGTTAGACAGGACTGAACTATCTGGACATGGAATAGCATCCTCTCTTTCCGAGACCTTTTTTTCTGTCATGCAAATATTCATAATTGATCAAACCTTATTTTTATTCATGAGCCACAATTGGCACCCATCTGAAACTCTTGCAATGTCCCTGTCACTCTTAATGATGCAGCTGAAGTGAAATACTGATTTTATAAAAATCTGTAGTTAATGTCTTCTCACCGCTCTGCTACCTGAAAGGGTGTCCATGGAGGAGGAGTGTTGCTCCAGGGTTCCGGGATGAAAATACCTGACAAAGTAAAACTTAAATTTCTCCTTCTTGGTTCTCATCTCTGTTGACTTCCTGTC
Source organism: Galagoides demidoff (assembly GCA_963574575.1). Classification (NCBI taxonomy): domain Eukaryota; kingdom Metazoa; phylum Chordata; class Mammalia; order Primates; family Galagidae; genus Galagoides; species Galagoides demidoff. Next base: position 9,465 of record CAUYQV010052184.1, read on the forward strand.
CATGCATCCTTCTACACTTGTGTTTGCTGGCCTTGTCATTACTAACCCAGTTTCTATAATCCTTCCACAGCTCCTCTCTCATATACATGCAGAAACTGATTTTTAAATTAAAATGAAAGCTAGTTCTTCAACAAGGAGGGAGACAAACATATGCACATAACTATCAATGTGAATATCTTTGTCTCTATCCCCTCTTTCAGTATCATAATTAAGAAGCAGCTAAAAAGCAATCGGTAGGTGGCCCTGGTGTATATCAGGAAGATGCAGACAGCACATACAGAAGGGATCATTAAAAACCATAGCTACAGGTCCCTTCAGATAGGTGCAATCAGGATTTAGGGACAATGATGGGATGAAGAAACGCCCAAGAAATCACAACACAATAGCACATATTCCCAATGCTTGCCTGACATGCCAAATGGAGACAGCTGTGACCAGAATCTGGTGAAGGCTGTAGTCTTAGAAAAGAGGCCAGTTGACAGACACTGAGCTTTTGGTAGGGACAGCATCTGACCTTTCTTCCTGCCTGCCAACTTCTGTTGGGGTGCCCCTCCCCCACCACACTGGCAGAGATCGACTGAAAGTTTTAGTAAAGGGAGCCTTGACATGCAGTCTGAGTGGGGCAGCCTCCTGGGCGCAGAGAATGGTGCAGAGTGGATGCAGAGGGGTAGATGGAAGCTATCAAGCTCAGGGGTCACAGGCCATGAGAATGCCAAGTGACTTTTTATCAGTGTCGTGGAAGAGGGTAGAGACTGATTCCTTCCTCAGAAGGTTCCTATCCTACCAGATTCAGCATCCCTCGCCCTTTGACCATGTTGACAAATTTCATGTCCTCCAACTCATTATTTCATAGACTCCTTTTAAACCAACTCATTTCTGTTCCTCCCTTTCTTTAGGCAGGCCTTAACATGATTCCTTACTGGTTTCTAAATTCATTACATTTTCTAACCTAAAGTGGAGGTTGTAGTTTCATTACCCAAACTGGGCTTAGGAATTAAGGCTTCTCAATCACACATCACAGTCTCAGATGATTTTCTGGAGATGAACATCATAAACATTTTCATTTTTTCTCATTTCACTCTCAGACTTTCATATTTCTGCAGGAGGGAAAGGATCCACTATAGCTTCCAATGTTTGTATTTCAGGTTAATGTGAGGGTACAAACAATCAGGTTACATTATTTGCATTTATTAAATAAAGTCCAAGTGGTAGTTGAGCCCTTCACCAGGAGGTGCGCCATACACCCTTACTGTGTCTGTTTGGTGAGAACACACAGCCCTCTCTTCCTTTCACCCCCCACCCCACTTGAGTTTAATTCAGGTTTTTCGCTCATATGGACATACTGCTATTCATTTACTATTTCCATATTAGTATTGAGTACATTAGATACTTTCTTTTCCATGCTTTTGATATTTTACTAAGAATGTTTCCTTATGTTATCTATGGTGTTAAAAAATACAGGAAAAGTTTTATTTAGCCAGCAACAGCATTTACTGAATAAAGATTAGATGTATCTAGAAAGCATTACTCTATGTCTGTAAGAAAGAATCAGGAGTATGAGTCCAATTAGGAAGTTTTAGTTTGCAAAGTCACATAAAGTTGAATGTAACTTAAAACAATGCAAACCAAGGATGGAATTGGGGTTAATTAGAGAACAGATTTGGATTTGGAGAGATGAGGCATATACCTGAGAAGAAAGAACAAAAAATTATATGCACAAGGAACACACAAATTGTTTGCGTTAGACAGCAAAACTCAACTGAAACACAGTGAGGCAACAATTTGACAGGACTGGACTGAGTCATTTGGTTGTGATATTATAAGCATAGAAAAATCCATGGAGCAAGACAGTTCAAGGAAGCTCTTCTAAAGTTAAAAGCTGTGTAATCATCTCCTTTTGGAGGTATAATGGTTGTGGACTAATTTATGGTGGACAATGTGGATGTGGAAAAAAGTGTATCTCTTTGCTATACCTAGTGCACAGGTGATGTTAAGAATGAGATAACAGAAAATGACTGCATGGTTTCAATGTGAAGCAGAGAAAAAGATGATAATGGATTGAAAAATAATGGGAGATTATGAAGGAATGGCAGGTTGTAGAGCAGAAGGAAATGCCAACTCTAGCTTCTGACATGCCCACCTAAAGGTTTTGGTAGTTAATCTAAATGAACTTTCAGTTGACATGTAAAGCTTCCTATCTGCAAGAGGATATATGTTATCAAGCTGAGAGCAGGCAAAATAAAGATGGTAAAATGTTTCTTCTCAGTGGATGGATTCCCTAAAGCAAAAAAGAGATGGAATTCCGTAAATATGCTTAGGAGTTACCAACTTTCATAGCAGAGAGTAATCAGAGAATAGCAGCCAGAGTATTAAGGTCAGGAGAGTAATATATCATGGAAGTCAGGAATGGAATATGATGTCAAATGCCCAGAAGAAAAAATCATTGGTTTCTAAACAACAGACTATAAATATAATGTAAGCTTCCATTTTTGAAGACTCTCTTCTCTGGTTCCTATAGTAAATACAACAAAGAGATTTAGTAAATATGTTGCAATTACCCAATAATTACTTGGGTGATAAATCTGTCATCGCAGTATATAATGGATTTTACATTGCAAAGTCTTAAGTAAATAAAATTTTTTGGATTCTAGTAATACATTTATCTTTTATCTAAATAAATTTAAGAATTTGATATGTTATAATTTGATGACTTTAATATAATTAATGATTATAAATATGACTGTTATAATTTTAGATAATTGGTTCTGCTATGGTAATTTTTTTGAATACCTCATTATTTCAGCTTTTGCTACAGCAATGTTGGCTACAATTTGTGTTTGTATGAAAATCAGATGAATTTTCTGCGTGCATGCTAGATCATAAAATGAAATATTGTTAGGTTTCTCTCATTGGTAAGAAGATCTTAAAGATAAGCAGTTGATACTCCTTTCCTAGTCTTTATTTAAAGAAGTGTTTTTGTATTAAAGTTTTTGATGTGTATGTTTTTCTCTGTGTATGTTTTCAGGGATAGGAAGTTCCTTTTAAGTTTTCCCAGCTATGCTTTCATAAATAGTAATACAGATGAAAATGGGATCAAACTTCATTTCAGACTATCAAAGACCATATCAGGAAGCCAAGTGGAGTCAGGTTATTATTATTCAGTGTACTAAATAGACACCCATTATAAAGTATATACACTAACTAAAACAGTTACTTTAGTGAAAACAATTTGAGAAAGTTAATGAGTACCACTGTCTTCCATATGAAAAATAGTCTAAACACAAGGCTAGAATAAAACTTGTCACTAGTCAGTTTGAATTAAGGGAAGATACATGTACCCAGATATAAACTATACAAGTATGAGAGCAAGTCCAGTTACACACTTCTGAATTTATTAGCTGGTAAATGTCAATCTTCTACTATTCTTAAAAACATATTTTTGAAAAATTCAACCATAAGCTATGAAGAAAGGAAAGCTTCACATACAATATTATGTTCCTTTTATTTTCTAGAAGTTAGAAGCATAGATCCAATTCTCCACCTGAAAGCATATATTCTATTTGACAGGTATTTGCATTCTTTGCTACACATTATCACTGATATATTTCTTTTCATTTTGTAAATTCAAAATACAATACAATTAAAAAAACTAAATTTGCCATCTGGTAGACTCAGAGTATAATTATTTTTTAAATCTTGACAAAAATGATTATTTAAAATCTTCAAGAATAAAAGTTGATTTCTATTGCTCTGCACTCAAATTGTATTGCTAGGTTCTATTTTACCTTTACTGCCCATAATGAAAGTATCAATTTTTATTTACAAAGCTAAACCGACATCTTGATTCTTATAACATACATTGATATCACTAGTCCCTAAAGCAATTTGGCAATTTATCAAGGGCCTCAATAATGTCAATTCTCACTGATCCAGGAATTCTAATTCTAATACAGTTAGGAAGAAATAACTCTAAAGGATTAATTTTCAGGGAAATAATCTTCAACATACGAAATGCTTTCTATGTAGATGTTTATTATAGCTCTAAAATAGTGAAAAACTTGGGACATAATGTAAATTGCCCCAAACTCCAGAAGTAGAATAAATTGCCAAAGATAGGAGAATAATTAAGAAAAGAGTTATATTTAGGCTTTGTGAAATTGTGTTAGTTATTAAATGCTATGAATTTAAATACTAGGCAATATATTGGAAATGCTGTAAATTTAATATTAAATGATAACAGTACAAACCAGTACCGAAACCAGTTTCTCAACGGATATTTCTTGATCAAATGAATGAAAGAATAAATAAGGACTGAATGAATGGATTGCAGCTTTATCAATATACTATTATTTTTTTAGACCCTTCTTATGTCAGTAGACATAAGCACTAATTTGCTTAAAATAGTTGGAGAAAACTATGAAAATGAGATTTACATTAAAAAGAAAAAAGAATAGTCAAATACCTTGCATATTTTCAGGCTCTAATACGATTTTGGAACTAATTTTCATTGCCAATATTGAAAAAGAGAAAAGCTATCAATAACAGTGATAATAAAATGATTAATAATTTTTAAAACTTTCAGAATGTTTACAAAATATGTTTCGTACACATTTTTGCACATGAGGTAAGAAACTGGTAAAAATAACTTTAATATACAAACCTAGTGATAAACTGAAATAGTAATTCAGTTGCTGTCATTCTAGCCTCACGACTGAGCCAAAAGTCCCTAAGCACCATGGTGGAAGGACCCGTAGAGCTCTTTGGTAGAAGAGGTGTGGTGTCCCCTTACAAAATGTTCTCTGACAATGACTTTTGGACTCTTTATGATATTTTTTTTTCTTTAGTGAACTATGTCTGTTAAAAGCCCTGATACTTACATTAGCCTGTTGTGAATAACACCTTGTCCAACTGATTCTCACTCTTCTGTGAGAAACAAGAACACATTTGGTAAACTGACAAGCAGTTAGTCTAGGGACTCAAAGAATGCATGGATAGTGTGGATCCTATCAAAATTATATATGAATGTTGAAGTGATGGAGTTTCTATCAATAGTCACTTTTGTTTATTTGCATGCCAATATTCTATTTTCAAAACAGTCTCAAAAAATGTTTATTCATATGACAAACCTAGAGCTTCCCCTTTTTAAAGAACTATAATTAGAATAACCATATAATTTTTCAACCTAATTACAATTGTTCTTTGAGTGAAAGGGTGAAATTATTAATAGTTATTCAGAAATAACAAACAAATTGGAAATACCCCAGCAAACAAGGACATATGATCATCTTAATTCTCATGGCCAATATGAACATCTTTCTAGCAACTTGTTAGTTTAGTTTTTAAAAACTTTTTCATTATGTTGATTAATCTTCAATGAAAACAGAACCTTAACCCAATTATTTCCTAAAGAATTTCTCTGATTTAAGATGTAAGCATTATGTAAGATGCTGTAGGCCAGTATGCCAAAACCAACTTATAAACTAGTAAGTTGTCCAAATTATGAGAATTCAAGCTAATAGAAATCAAAGAAAATGTCTTAAGAGCTCAGTAGTCTAATCTTTTTATTGTACAGGTAAGAAAGTTAGTATCCAGGAAGGCAAAGTAACTTGACCAGCACCACAGTTAGTTAACTGCAAAGCCAGAGATACAGCACCAGTGCTCTAGTTTGCAATTAGCACAGATCAAAATGAGTGTACTACTTCAATTATTTGGTATCTGCTTCTTTTGTCTTAAAATGGCATTTAAACCAATTGCTTACAAGTAGAACAAAGTAGCTTGCAGGAGACCAACATTCCCATTGAGACCCAATAGCAAAGTCATACACAATAAACAAAGAAATCTGTAAAAAGCATCAGAGTGCTGCTGAGGCAATCAGGACAGGAGGGAAAAGACTTTACCAAAAAGGAGAACTGTGAAAAGAATCATCAGTCATGCCAAAAGAAGAGGACCATACAACAAAAAAAACAAACAACAACAAACAACCAAAATATTTGAATTAGCAAGAACATTTTAAACTTTTAATGTTATGTTCAAAACAATAAAAACAAATGGATAAAATAGATGTAAAACGGAGAATTTCACCAGCAAATGAGAACTATGAAATAGAACTAAGTAGAAATTCTAGAATTGGAAAATACAACTGTAATTAAGTACTCAATAAATGGAAAGTTAAACACAATAGAAGTTGAGATTAGTGACTTGGAAGATGGATGAATAGGAAATATTCAAACTTAAGCACAAAAAGATACAATAATAGAAAAAAATAAAAGGTCATGGTAAACACATAAGATGTAATGGACAACACATAGTTTAAAGATTTGAGTCCAAAAAGAATAAGAGAGAATAGGGCAGGGATTATATTTGAAGAAATTTTAGTAATTATTTTATTTTATTTTATTTTTTGAGACAGAGTCTCAGTTTGCCATCTTTGGTAGAGTGCTATGGCATCACAGCTCACAGCAACCTCAAACTCTTGGGCTTAAGCGATTCTCTTGCCTCAGCCTCCCAAGTAGCTGGGCTTATAGGCGCCCACCACAACACCTGGCTATTTTTTGTTGCAGATGTCATTGTTTAGCTGGCCCAGGCTGGGTTCAAACCCACTAGCCTGGGTGTATGTGGCTGGTGCCACAACCACTGTGCTATGGGTGCTGAGCCTTTAGTAATTATTTTTTAATAACCATTAACAATCCTCTCTATGTGTGAACAAAGCAATAGCTCACCCAGTGGAAAATTAACTCTAACCATGGGCTGCTGAACAATATTATCCCTTCTTCTTAGGCCAGAACCTCCTTCCTGAAGTCCTTGCTTTCGTCACAACTTTTCATCAAGCCACTTCCACCTGAGTGACAACTCATGGCAATGCAATCCATGATAACTGCTACCTGTCTCTGGTGAGCATGTGGACCCACATATGTAAAGGAAGGATCTAGTGATACAATTTTAAAGACACAAACAATCTCCCTTCCCTCCCAGGGTATTTCAAATTTTCACTATCCAAGTCACTTGTATGAACCAACGCACTGTTTCTGAAGGCCCATGTTAAAGAAGCAGCAAGAATAACACATTAGCCTCTCCACATTCCAAAATGTCTTAACTAGTTTGCCAGTTACATTCTTATTTCCTCTCACCCCTGCTGTATGTCAAGGAGGATTCACAGATTTCTTCAATTGGCAGTTCCTTCCCAGTACGGCACCAACTATAAGCAGCCTTATTTCCCAGCAACTCCAAACGCATTCGGCAATACATTGGGTCCATGGCCTCACATGTCCCATTCTCTCTATAGTATAATGCCTGCCTTAGCCATATCTACCAGCATAAATCCATTATTCTTAAAGAATTTACCTCAGTTACCACCTTTTCCATAATGGCTTTTTTTCTAATTGCCTAAATGTAATTTTTCCCTTCTACATTATTCTTGAAAAGAAATATGTCATGTAAACCTGATCTCTGGAATTACATAGAATTTAGTTTGAACCAAAGGTCTACTATTTACAAACTGTAAGACTGTGGTAAGTGCTGTGATAGCCAGGGTGCCCAGGAGGAGTACCCAATATAGCGTTGGATGGAGAGAAGGGTCAAGGAAGGGTTCCTGCAGGACGTGAGGTTTAAGCTGATAATTTACAGCAAATCGAGCTTGTCAAGCAAAGGGAAAGATGGAGGGGCTATTCATCCCTAAGTTGATTCCTCCCGTAAATGTTTAAGGTGATTGTTATGTAGAAAAAAAGCAAACTCAAGGGATATAGATATCTAAAAGAAACCATCTTAACATTGTCTTAAAAGGATTTGAACCAATGGAGGAAAAGAATAGAGCATGTTCTGGAGAACTAGGAGGCTTGTGATAACCAGCACACAAATGTCTTAGAGAAGGGACTCTATGAACTCACATGCCAAAATTCTCATCTCTGCCTAAGAATCTGCCATTTTAAGAAAAGTGGAGGTATTTGATCTTGATATTAGAATAAGAGAATGACTGAATTATGTAGTATTTTTTTTATTAAATCATAGCTGTGTGCATTAATACAGTCATGGGGTACAGTGTGCTGTTTTTATATACAATTTGAAATATTTTCATCAATTGGTTAGCATAGCCTTCTTGTCATTTTCTTAGTTATTGTATTAAGACATTTATATTCTACATTTAGAAAGATTCACATGTACCCTTATACGATAAGCCATAGGCATGATCCCACCAGTCACCCTCCCTCCACCTACCCTCCCCCCTCCCCTTTCCTAATATTCTTGGGCTATAATTGGGTTATAACTTTCCTATGAAAGCTATAAATTAGTTTCATAGTAGGGCTGAGTACATTGGATACTTTTTCTTCCATTCTTGAGATACTTTGTTAAGAAGAATATTTTCCAGCTCCATCCATGTAAACATGAAGGAGGTAAAGTCTCCATCCTTCTTTAGGGCTGCATAGTGTCCCATGGTGTACATATACCACAATTTATTGATCCATTTGTGGGTTGATGGGCACCTGGGCTTCTTCCATGACCTAGCAATTATAAATTGGGCTGCAATAAACATTCTGGTACAAATATCTTTGTTGTAGTGTGATTTTTGGTCTTCTGGATATACACCTAGTAGAGGAATTGTAGGATGGCAGGTCTATTTTTATTTCTCTAAGTATTCTCCAGATTTCTTTCCAAAAGGAACGTATTAGTTTGTAATCCCACCAGCAATGTAGAAGTGTTCCCTTTTCTCCACATTCACGTCAGCATCTCTGATTTTGGGATGTTGTGATATGGGCTAATCTTACTGGTGTTAGATGATATCTCAAAGTAGTTTTTATTTGCATTTCTGCTGGGTGAACTGGCTGGTGACCTGCAGAAGACTGAAACTGGATCCACATCTTTCACCACTAAGATAGACTGTCACTGGATTAAAGAATTAAACTTACAACATGAAACTATAAAAATACTAGAAGAAAGTATAGGGAAAACACTGGAAGAAATTGGCCTGGGTGAAAATTTTATGAGGAGGACACCCCAGGCAATTGAAGCAACATCAAAAATACACTACTGGGTCCTGATCAAACTAAAAAGCTTCTGCACAGCCAAGAACACAGTAAGTAAAGCAAGCAGACAGCCCTCAGAATAGGAGAAGATATTTGCAGGTTATGTCTCTGACAAAGGTTTAATAATCAGAATCCATAGAGAACTCAAACGTATTAGCAAGAAGAGAACAATTGATCCTATCTCAGGGTGGGCAAGGGACTTGAAGAGAAACTTCTTTGAAGAAGACAGGCACATGGCCTATAGATTATGTAGTACTTTTAAAGATTAATTAGATTATAGAGTATGAAAGGAATAGGAGAGAATGGAGAAAACAATTAGGATGCTTCTGTGATAGTTATGGGTAAAACATTTTGAAACTGAGCTTACCTGAATTCTTACAACCAGAATTTAGAGTGATTAAGGCCAATGCAGAATGCAGGACATTGGAAATAAATGTCCTAATCAAACTATGGGGAAAAGATAAGAATTAGATTAATATGATGATTTTTTCTTCTACATCCTTCCCCATTCATCAATCCAATCTGTACCTCCTCTGCCTTGCTTGCTGCCCAGTCAGCTGATGCCCTTGGACTACTGGCTGGGTTCAGTCCATGAGAAACACCAGTAGAAATACCCCAAACACGTGTTTGGGGTATTTCTTCCCCAATATCTTCCTGCTTTGGAGACTCCAAAAATAGCCACTAATGGCTCCTGCTCTCTCTTTGAGCTCCAGTGATACCATTTTCCCACTGGCTCCCTCACTCTTAGGGGTGATAATTGTTTCTTCTGTTGCTGGTTTCCTTTATTTGTTCCCATAGGCCTGCCCACACCTCTGGAAAAGATACTTGCATCAAAGTCTTCTCATTTGGATGATCTGGGAAAAATTTTGCTTTGTGTTAAGAAACAGACTTACACAATGAAATGGTGCTAGGTAAAACTAAAGATTTATAGAAAAGAAACACAATTATTGCCAAGTAGGTGCTCATTTGTTTTTAGACATAGCATTATTATTTGTTGTAGACAAAAACTTTAGCAGTCATCTTGGCCAACTCTTATGTTTAAGTATAAGGACTACACCTGGGACTGGAGGCCCCTGGCAGGAAGGCAGAGCAGATGCCAACAAGTGTGGGGAGCCAGGTGGGAAAAGGAGAAATCAGCACCCAAAGCAAATCATTGCCTACTTCGTATTTTCCCTGAGTGCCAGTTTTGGCCCCAAGCTTTAGCTGCTGATTTTAGAAGAGACTGTCAGAGAGAACAGCAGAGAAACCAATCGGCCTGTGGTTATCAGCTTGCTCAGCTGTGCCCAGAGGGATGCGCTAGTGACCACCTGATACTCTGGGGACACTGCTCGGTAATATACCAAGCTGAAGATTCTGTTAGGCAGAGCAGCACATCCCCCCAAACTCTCTTACACTTTTTTGTTGTTGTTATTTCTGAGATTCATAGTAGTTGTGTTAACCACAAGTATTTTAGCATCACGTAGGAACTCAGTTGTATAAATTTTCCAAAGCACCCTATTTTAGCATGTTATATAATTTTTTGTGGTAAGACATTTATAATTTACTCTTAATTGTTTTGAAATGCACCCTTGTATTGAACACATTAGGTGAGATCCCACCAAATGCTCTCCTTCCTCCCCCCACTCGCTGTCTCCCCGTCTCCTCCTCTCTCTCTCACCTCCCCTTTTTCTTGGTGGACTATATTTGTGTTTTATTATTCACATGAATGTGTAAGTGGTTTCATAATAGTATTGAGTACACTGGATACTTTTTTTTCCATTCTTGAGATACTTTACTAAGAAGAGTATGTTCCAACTCCATCCAAGTCAACATAAAAGATGTAAAGTCTCTATCTATTTTATGGCTAAATAGTACTTCATATATATCACAATTTGTTAATCCATTCATGTATTGATGGGTTATTTGGGCTACTTCCACAACTTGGCAATTACGAATTCAGCTGCAATAAACATTTTGGTGCAAATGTCTTCATTGTTATATGATTTTTGTTCATCTGGTAATAATGAAATTGCAGATTGAATGGTAGGTCAACTTTTAGTTCCTTGAGAATTCTCCATACTTCTTTCCAAAAAAGCTGTATTAATTTGCAATCCCACTGGCAGTGTAGAAGTGTTCCTTTGTCTTCACATCCATGCCAACTAGAAGAGAGGGCAGGGAAAATGCTTGAAGATATTAGCCTGGAAAAATATTTTATGAGGAGGATTCCCCCTACCCCCCACCCCCCTGCCCAGCAATCGAAGCAACAGAAAAAATATATTACTAGGATTTGATCAAGCTAAAAAGCTTCTGCATAGCTAAGGGGACACTACAAGTAAAGCAAACAGACAGACTTTGGAATGGGAGATTTTTGCAGGTTATGTCTGACAAAGTTCCGATAACTAGAATCTCTGTGTTATAGAATATTTTCATTTCTAGGTCATGGCAACTTGAGAACCTGGTGGCAGGTCCTATTGTCTCCATTTATATTTACCTACATCTACCCTGTGGCAACCTCTTGCACTTGAGAAATCTATTTCAGTAACTTAGCATATAATCAGCAAAGGCTCAGGATCTTGGTTCTGGTTCTACCACTGAGAGAGGACAGTTCAGACCAGAGAGCATCTGGGAAGTCTAGAAACTCCCGGCAGAAGTAGCACAAATTCCCAATAAACACTGCAATAAGAAGGTAGCCCCTGGAATCTTCTGGGCAAGGGGACATTCCAGCTCAAATCCTCTCTAACCCTGAAGCTCTGAAAGCATCTCATGCTCCAAGGAACCTCTGGAGCTATCTCTGAACTCAGACCACAGTCCTGGAAGAACATGCTGTGGTGAAGTGATTAAATAAATAGCCCTCAAGTATCCTTCCTAGTCCCAGCTCTGCTTCAAACCAGGAACTTGCCTCTCCAGTGGCTCTATGTGTCCATACTTCTTTTTCCATGATCAGCATGGATTTGATAAAATCTGCAAACCCTACATAATGTATGCCGAGCACATTCAGATTCATTTGCATATAAATCATCACAGATGACGCTTTATAAAGATTTCTAAGATGCCTCTTAATTAGTATTTTCAAGCCTCTTTTATTTCTCAGTAAACATTCTCTTTAATCTCAAGCTCTGGAAGGTTTGAATTCGGTTTGAAATGGCAAGCCCAGGAATTTTGAGCAGATTCTGACAGGCCCAAGATCTCCCAGTCCTACTTTTCATCCATCAGAAATTGACTCAGAATCCCTCAGCCAGACAGATGAAGACTCCCTGCTGTCAACTCACATCTCCCACTGGTACTTTATACTCATTGGCTTTAAAAACAAGAGTGTTTTCATGTTTTAAATGCTCATTTACAAACCATTTCTCATCTCTTGGGTCTCTGCAATGTTCCCGCTGAGGCTTCCATGCTCCCAGGGGAATTTTCCCTGGTTTAGGAATAAATAGCAAAGAGGGGGCGGAAAGAACAACTCTTCTGATAAACCGTCCCAGCTGACAAGTCCTTCCCCTCAGACCTATCCGCTTAGATCAATAAACATCTCATAGGCTTAACCAGTTTCCTTCATGAAAAGACAAGGCCGTTCGGTAGCCACACATACAAAGAGGTACACAACATTAACAATGCTTTTCACATATTTCAAGTGGAAAAGAAATGTGAATTTCCTACCTAACATAACCCTATAGAAATACTTTTCTCCTCTCACTCAGTTGATCTTTAAACCAGTCATTCCTTTTCTTACAATTTTCTTATAACTTTTCTGAAACATGTCCCACTAATCTCAGAAGCAGTGGCTTCATTTGTCTGCCACATTTTCCCATTTGTGTGTATTCCATTCACATCGACACAGATCAACAAATGTGCAATGGGGAATTTGCTCTTTAGTGACATACACATTTCAGTGCTTTGAGTGAATATTCATCTGAATTCAAACAGACATTTTCCCATGGATAAAGGACAAGACTTCTGAGGTAAAAGTAGGGTGTGTGTTGTCAACGTGTAGTACTGATTCCGTATCTATATAAATGTTTTAAATTATTTTATTTATGCATAAGCATTAAAACTGTAACTGTAGAGAGCAATATTGATAGTTGTGTGCAAAATAGTACCCTGGAATACAGTTAATCGCATCCCTCCATGCTATTTCTCACTCAGGCTGCCCCTAACCCGGCAGGCACGGCCCCTGTAGAAGCCTCTAACCCGGCCAGCCAATCATGCTGGACACCACCGCTGCCACCGTCTTGGCCCAGCCTGCCCTTGGCTCCTTCTGGTTCATCACTGCTCTTTTCAGGGCACAGCTGCTACATTTGGAGACCCCCAGGACGCTGCCCTGAGAAGGAAGATCACTGAGCTGAGGCCTGGGCAGCCTGGGCAGCCTGGGTTCTGAGACCTGGTTCTAGGAGTAGCCTGCTGTTGTGACCTTGGACCTCAGTCCCCATGAAGGTTCTGTCTGCAAGAGTACCTGGCAATGAAATATGAAAGCACAGGGGCACCTGAACCTATAGACTGTAAGTTTGAGCCTGTGACATGTCGAAACCCAAGGGATTGAGTTGGTATAATTTCCCAAACCTGCCTGTAGGAAAAACCACCTAGGATGCTTGTTAACAGAATGGATACCCAGGTCTTTCTCCTGGAGAGTTGATTTAGGGTATTTGGGGTGTGGTTCAGGAGTGTCATTTTAACCAGTACTCAGATGATTTGTAGAGTCTGCAAGTTTGAGAGAGGCTGGTGTCCTTCATTCTGACATTACTGAGTGCCAAGGTCTGGATGGCTGAAGGAGGTCACAGTCTAGTCACTACACAGAAATGTAAACGCAGAGTGCTTCACTTGGTATCGTGGAGGCAGTGGTAACAGCTGCCTGAGCAGTGCTGGGGCAGTGTAAGTGCTATCAGGACCAGGGTTTGGTATTAACAGGCATGGGGCATGTGGGAGGGCAAAGGCTTCCCCCCAGTGCAGTGTCCTGTGGACTCAGAATAGGGCCAGCTGTATAAGAGACGAGGCAGCCTGGAAAGGGTAGGGCCCCTCACACCAGCTTCCCAGGAAATGACTATTGGGGTTCTCAGCAAAGCAGCCACGGCCACATTCCCACTGAAGGATATGGGTGGGAATAGGAAATGAGAAGATGTGGGGATGAGGGTAGGCTGGGAAGGAACAGCTGGGGGAGGTCACACACTCAGGCCATCTGGCTCCCTCTCACCAGCTGCCTGGGCCTGCTCTTGGCTTCCCCACTGTAGCCAGCTCCGTGCCGTGAAACTCTGGTGAGAGAAGGAGGCACCACTGCATGGCCACTTCTGCTCTCCTTTAAAAAATTAACATGAAATATTTTTTTCCTGAAAGTTTAGGCCCCAAACATGGATGTACATTATACACAGAAATGCATTATATGCAGCAAATACAGTAAGTAAATTTCAAGTCAGTGTTTGTATAACTGTTGTGTTGATTCATGATACATATTCTGTCAGGGCCTTCTGCATGCGGTGGAGATACTGTCCGATTTATTAAAGTGTATTAAAATATTAGCAGAAATATATTCTTTTCAGCTCTTGAGCAGGATGATGATGATGTAACTAACATTTAATGATACCCAAAGTTCTTATGTATACAGGCTATTTCTACCTTTGATCTCATTTCTCATCTTGAGATATTGATTCAATTTATTTGCAAGGTATATTAATCCCAGGGCTAAAGGTGTCCAGTCGTCTTTTGTTATCATTTCAGTGATGTGATTGTACAATTATTTCCTCCCAAACCTCTCCCACCAAAATATAGAATAAAATTGATAGTTCATTAATTTACTATGCTTTCTGGCATATAAAAAAACACATATTGAATGCCTCTTCTCTTTGCAACCCTGGTATTTTATTTAGAGTACAGGTCAAAATGCTATATAAAGATATTCAAAAACATAGTAGAACATATTAGAAGCCTCTTTCCTTGTTAGGTAGCATTCTGAGATGAGCAGTTCAGAACTAGAGGTTTCACATTCTCTGTGGGACCTTTAGTACCCAGGCTGCTGGGTCTACTCTGCCATCCCTGACATGTAGCTTCCACCTCTGGGCCCAAGGCAGCTGCTCCAGCTCCTTTCTTTTTCCTTTTTTTTTTTTTTTTAGAGACAGAGTCTCACTTTGTCGCCCTTGGTAGAGTGCTGTGATATCACAGCTCACAGGAAACTCTAACTCCTGGGGGCTTAGGTAATTCTCTTGCCTCAGCCTCCCAAGTAGCTGGGATTACAGGCACCTGCCACAATGCCTGGCTATTGTTTTGTTGCAGTTTGACCAGGGCTGGATTCGAACCTGCCACCCTTAGTATATGGGGTGAGCCACAGGCACTGCCCTGCTCCAGCTCTTTTCATTTCCCAGTCAGGAGAAGAGGTTAGAAGGGAGGGTGAAAAGTGTGCACTATCGTTTTTAAGATCATCAATTTTAACAGGTCACTTTTTGTTAAATCCTTCATAAGACCTTAGTCACCAAATCACCTCTCACAGAAGAGAGGCTTGGAAACATAGTGTCCAGCAGATTTGCCACATGTATTACTGAGATTCAGGGATAATTTCGTGGAGAAGTTCTATTACAAAAATGAAGAAGGAGCAAATGGATGCTGGAAGAAGATTAGCCAAGTCTGCCACACAATGTGGCAAGACCATGTCTGTATCCTGCACATCAGGGTCCATGTCAGGGAGTCAGGATGAGCAGAGGAAGCATCTAGAAATGAAGTGGTCCTAAAAGGAAGCAAAGGGCAAAGCCTTCTTCCTGTAGCATTTTCTCCATCACGTGAAGAAGGAACAGTGTGAGCATAATGTGGGGTTGACCATTGATCCATCTTTTCTATCTCAGCCACCACACACACGTGTCTGAGTTTCCAGGAAGCAGAAAGTAGAAAATTGTCAGGGAAAAACATTTACCCAAATGCTGTAAGGCAAGAATAGGGAAAGAGCAGTGCAGAGCCAGAGGCTACAACCTTCCAGAGTCTCCAGACCAGGCAGTATTGTGGAGGTATTTCCAGTGGTAACACCTGCCTGAGCCGTGCTGGGGCAATGTAAGTGCATCAGGACCAGTGTTGGGTAAGACCTGGTATTAGCAGGCGTGGGGGCACATGGATGGACTGGAGGGTCAACTTCAGTGGAGGACGGTAACAGGTGATAACACAGTAGAAGGTACCATTGGCAGTGACAAGGCACTATCAGCCCGGCCCCAATTCCTACAACCATGTTTCAGAAGATGGTTTCCTAGAAGGAGACTACAGGACAGAAAGTCGACCTCAGCTACGAAAAATGGTTCCAAGTTGGTGTAATAATATTGGAAAAGTCCATTTTTTTAAAACTATTAAATAGTGAAATACATTTCCCTTTGCCTGCTTCACCCCCAAAATGTTGGCATGTGACATAGCTTCTGTTTGTCTCATGTCTAGGTGTTAGTTTTATAAATTCAGCAGTCCACAGTGATTAGGCATAGGAAAGTTAAAATAATATTTACTTGAGTGAGTATTTGCATTGTTTAATAGACAAGTATAAAATAATCTGAATGGAAAAATTCTAGCCTATATTCATCGGCAATTTTTCTCTAAATTATAAGTATGGAACTCAAAATTGTCCTCGCCTAAGATTATTACACAAGCCAAGCAATAAGAAGGTTGCTTTTCCTCTTCATATACAAAGACCCATCGATTTTTATCTCTGCATACACAGTAACCCTATCTTCAAAGTGACAGAAAAGATGCATCTTTATGTAAATGCTTTGAACTGCATGTAGTACGAACTTCACATAAGAGTCAAGTTGAAATTCATTCCACATGTTCTCGGAGTCTGGTATTCTACCAGATGAGTTTGGGTGGATGCAGAACGGTTCAGCACATTTGATTTTCCATTGACTTGATGTTTACGTTGGGTGCTCAGTTGTTTTAAAGCATGACTAAAGAGTGTAAAAATGCTATAGGAATTCATGGGTCCACAAGAATTTTCTGCTCAGCTGAATCCCCTGAGCTACAACTGTATGTATTTTCTAGACCTATTTTTTTCCAAACCTTTTAAGTGTTTGGGGATTGTAGTGATTGAGAAAAGTGTTCATCATAAATAACAATTTTCTATTTAGAAACCTTTCAGCAAAAAAAGCTTCTTTATCTCTCATGGAGGTATAAGATTCTTCAAAAATTGGGAAAGGAAGAAAGTGAAGAAGAAAGGATCCTTTTCTGCAGGGCAATGAGATGCCTCAGGGATATATCAGGTGACTTTTATATTTTTATTTCTCTGCCTTCAAGCCCAAGGAGATTTCTAAATGTTGACACTAACCAGGGTGGAAGGGCAGGGAAGGGAATCAGGTTGGATAGAATCTTACAAGTAATTGGCTTTCCTTATGATTTAACACTGAAGAAAAATGCTGCAGGAGGCTCCGTTTTTATTGCCAGTTTTCATTATTTTTATTTAGTATTGGTTTTACTTTTAAAATATGTGGCCCCCTTCACTTGCCACGATCTTCTCTGGTAAGCAATTGAGCACCTCTAATCACGTGGTCTTCTTTGGCTAAATCTGAGTATTAGCTGCGAGTTTTACTTTCCTCTCCCCTCCGTCTCCCCCTAAGACTATGAGGTTCTCACACATAATTTCGAGATTTCTTCTTTTTTCCCTTTTTTATGCTGGCAAAACCTGCTTTTCACTTGTATTAAAACTGTCAAAACTGCCCAAAGGGAAAAAATATATGTTTTCCCCTTGGTACTGAAAAGAGTGAAGAAGCATATTTTGGCAGTTTCAGTGTAGGTGTGAAATTTTTCACACAGCTCTACGAGGGAGGTACACAAGTCTGGCCCTGTTGAAGCATCTGATATTTCATGGATGGCAATTTCTTTAAAAGGTATGGCCTAGGGCTAAATTAAAAGATGGGGATTTAGACTGGAAATGATAGCATTCCGTTGAAACAATTGTCAATTATGTGAAAGATGCCATTGCATATTTAGAAAACAAATGGTGCCCCTTTAAATTTTCCCCATGGCAAGTTTTGTGTAAAATAAAGATTTGGGGTTATACATCAATAATATATTTTAGCTTGCACAACCCATGAAATAACAATGCAAAATATATTAGACTGCAAGATATTGATTTTACATGAAAGCATATCAGTTAGTGAAATGCAGAAACCAATAAAATATCACCGTGCCTAGATAGGAGATCTGTAGATGCAATTTATTTTTACATTTAAACCAATTACTGGTTGCTGCATTTAAAAAGGCATAGCATAGATTCTTAGAAGTTTCATATTAATTCAATCAAATCAATTACATCGATTTCCTATTCCATATTAAACAACAATCTTACATTAGATTTGACACATTTTGATGACACTCATGTAAGTACCAAAGCCTGAGTAAATTTTCCAGATTTTTTTTTCCCCCAGTGATTTGGCTGCCCAAAATGAATATAAATATTGATTTTATTTTACATCAAATTCATAGACTGGCTCATTGCTTATTTTACATGCACAATGTGTTGCATGTAAATACAACACAACAATACAATTTCCATTTGGAAATTTATTGAAATAAAATGTTTATTAGCCATCCTATGATTTCATCAGAGTTTAGAATATCAGGCTGATAATTGATCAGATTCACAGAGAAGAGAACTGTGATTTATAAATCATGTAGGATTCATATAGCTAATCATTTACACTTAAACATCAAGGATGTCTCAATACAATAATGTTTTATTTTAGTGCATGTAGTATGCCTAAAACTCATGATGTATACATGAAGTACTTATTCCTATTCTTAGTAGAAGTTATCTGGGATATACTTTGGATTCATAATCATTTTTTCAGTCCTTGCACATTTGGTGACATTGATTTTCTTCTCAGATTTTATATGTGTCCGTAACTTTTCCTTTTATTATAGAATCAGTGTCAGAGATGTTGGAAATCTTCTCAATGGAAGAATCCCTCCTAATTGATCTTTCAGTCTTTGCTTAAACATTGTTTGTATTTCTTAGCAAAGACAATTATATTTTGTAGCCTCTCAAATGTTAAAATTGAATTCTTGTAATTAAATGAGATCCTTTCCCCACGATTTTCATTTAAATTAATTCTGTCTCTGGAGTGATAGGGAAGAAATCCACTCCTTCTGATTATAATTCAGATGCTAATGAAAGTTGTTCATAGTTTCCTTTGGCTCTTAGTGTTTTCAGATTTAAATTCCTAGGTTTCTTTGGTCTACTACCCTCAAGTTTGAGACATTCAATAGCTTTCCCTTTACATTTTGAGTTTCATCTCAATTTCCATATTTCTGCCTTAATAATTTCTTCCCCTTATCAAATTGTGTGTTATGATTGGCCATTTCCATAAGGAAATTAAAACGTTTATTCTGGTCAAGATAAAATCATAGCACGGAATTTTGAGATCTGCGTGAATCAAAATCTGGATTGCCAGAGCACCAAGTTTCCAGGGCACTGTCGAGCCTTTTGACACTGTGCCTTACAGCATTCACCCCATGCAGCCATCAAACCAACAGCCTAAAAACCAGGCAGGGAATTTCTCAAAGGCTCCAAATAACTGCACATCACTACAGATTATGACTGCTTGGATTTAGGGAAGATATTTTTTGGCTGGGGAAACATTCCAATGGGATAAATTAATCTATGTAAACCACATAGCTCAGCTGAAACTGCTGTTCAGCATTCTAAATTGCCAGCTCCATCTCTTTCTGCACAAAAATGCACATTTCTTCCTATAATAAAGATATTTTATAATAGCAATAAGGCAACTCCAGGGTGTGTGGTTATCACGAGATAATCATACCCTAGAGGGATTACAGACACTTGGCTGTGCCTCATAACACCCCATGTGTGTGTTTATCTCATGATAACCACACTAGCTTTTGTATCTTATTGCCTAATTATCCTCTTCTAATGCAAAATACTAATTTTTTGTCTGAAACAATATGTGCGAGGATGCATTGCTAACAATCACAGGAGGACACTGACCCACAAGGTTGCTGTTAGATCCACTTCCTGTTAAGAAAACTGATACACAAGAAGAAACTTCTAAGAAAGATATGTGAAAATTCCAGTCCATCTTCGAATGAGTGCTTCTTCAAAGGACTAGATGGAGGTCTCTGTTTTACACATTAATGCTGTAAGACAAATTACTAAGACATTTTTTATCTCTTTTATTATAAGATTTTTAATTATAATTAAAAACTAAACAATGAGCAGGAATTTCAAGCTTGAAAAAATAAAGACACTAACTTCATTTGCCTCTAAAATGTTAATGACAGAGATTTATTTTGATTTATTGAGTTATCTAATTTGAAAAGAGTATCTGTATGAGGCTTAGTCACTGTTCTACATATATTTCAACTGTCAACCTTTCAAGTTGAAAAATATATATTAAATTTTGTACTTTCCAGTAAGGTGATTTAAACAAGCTCATCAATCTCCAATCAGTTTGCTATTTTTATGAAGAAGAATTATTGCCTACCTAATCATCTCAATTCTATATAGTAATTTTATATTTGTCTATTATATTATTATAGAACCATTAAAGCCAATAGTGGTTACATGTACAGATTTCCTATGAATCTGATCTCAGAAATGATCATTTTCAAGTTTTATTTTCTAAAGTCTAATATGTAGATCTTTGAGTATAAATTTTCACTAAAACCTTTAAGGATTCCTTGTATTTCATTACTTCAGTTGAATTTAAATTATTTTAAGCAAAAAGAAAATCTAGTTTTTTAGGACTTTTATAAAAAGATGATGGTGAATTATTTAAGTTCATTTTTTACGTATATATAGAGAGAGATGAGTATACATAAGGATAATACGTGTGTTTGTATGTTATATATATATATATATATATATACACACACACACACTGTTTGCATATATAGACCCATACTGATATATAAAATCTTTCACAATCTATTGTGATGGCTTGAAAAAACTATTCTTTTGTAGCTCCTAAATTATAAAGCTTAAGTTTTTCCAGCATCTTGCACTCAAATATCACCTGTATTTTTCAGTCCTTGTCTCCACTGACCATGACCATTAATCTCAGGCCACTTCTTATATTTTCTTAACCTTACAAATTTGGCTTCCTCTTTCTGGATCCTGACTTCATAAATATCACTGGGTCAAATTTGCTTCAATTCAGTAAACTAATTCTTTCTGAATCGACTGGTTATGGGCTGCAAGACATGCCATTGCTCTGTCCCTGGAGTCCTATTCCAAGGGTACATTCCTGAACTTTGATTTTAGAGATGGGTTATCTATCTGCATTTACTGAAAGAAACTGCACTAAATCGCAATTCACAAATGGCAGGTAGACACAGCAACAATTATTAGTATCTTGAAGGCAGCATTAGATTGTTGTTAAGGACTAAAGGGTAAAAATAAAGGATAATTTAGAAGTGGCTACTCCATAGAGAAAAAAAAATACAATGTTTACTTAACTCTCAATTAGTTTCTGGCAGGTAATTCAGGTGAAATACTATTTTCTCATTTTTAGATACAGGTGTATTTGCATAGAACTGGAAGGCATCTTAGAGCTCATCTATTCTAATCATCTCTTTATATAACCAAAAGAATTTGACATCATCTATCCTATTTATTTGTCTTTCACAAGAGCTGGGAAGGAAAATCTTTTAAATCAGTGTACATAATTACCTACACCAGAGGTGTTATGGCCTGAAATTAAACAAACTTAGCTAAAGCAAACTTTTTCAGACTAATGCTATGCATTATTCTACCTGTCCTTAGCCCAAAGCTAAGGAGAACAAGATAGATTAGAGCTGCCTGAATAGGTAAAAATATTGACTAGTTTTTCAAACTTTTAAATACCCTTTATTTTCTTTTGACTTTGTGGATAATTTCTAAAATGCAGTTGGAGAATATTGTTAAGAGTTCACTAGTTATTAAGTAGAAATTATGAGGAGCCCCACGACTAGAAAACAATGAGATCCTGAACACACTAGCACAAATATGCTTTAATGTATTGCTGAAATCACATGAAAGAAAGGGAAATTTCCCTGGAACCAATAAATACGTAAACAAATCAAAGGGAACAGTGAGCCAAAACCAGAGTAAGAGAGGCAAGATGTAAATAAATAGGAAAGAAAACACTGCCCCTGGGGTAAATGCTAATGCCGCTTCTGGGACAGGGAAACTATGCCTTAGGCCAATGCTTTTTGTGTGCCAATCCAATTTAGTAAGAAATTAATAACAAAAAATGTAAAAAAAAAACCTTAGAAACTAAAAATATAGGTTAAAATAACATGGCATAAAGAAGAAGACAGAAAGGAAATGGGAGAAAAAAACAACTTAGAACAGAATGATAATTAAGATACTATGTAACAAAATTTGTAGAATGCAGCAAAAGTGATGAATATTAAAGAATATTTATAGCCCTAAGTTATTATTAAAAAGGAATTTCCAAAAATAATAACCTAAACATCTAATCTAAGAAATGAGAAAAAGGATAATAAATTAAATATTACAGATTTACCTAAAGCAATAAGAAAAAAATAATAAAATTGAAAAGGTAATAAAAAGGAAAATAAAAATGTAAAAGTGAGGATCTACCAAAAAGTAGTTCTTTGAAGAGAATAGTGAGTAAAAATGATTTTAAAAGAAAGAAAAAAGGAGAAGATGCATAAGTAATATTAGAAAGAAACTGAGAAATATCTAGGTAGAGGTTAGATTTAATTGTAACTAAGAAACTGTTTTGGGAGCAGGGTGTAGCAGCTCATGCCTGTAGTAATTCCAGCACTTTGGGAGGTCAAGGCGGAAGGATCACTTGAGGCCAGGAGTTAGAAACCAGCTTGGGCAATGGGCTATAGAGACCCTGTCTGTACAACAAAAAGAAGATGATGATAATAATAAATTAACCAGAAGTGCTGGCACATTCCTGTTTCAGCTACTTGGGAGGCTAAGGCATGAGGATTGCTGAAGGAGTTTGAGGTTATAGTGAGCTGTTATTATGCCACTATACTCTTTAGGATGAGCAACAAAGTGAGACCCTGTTTAAAAAAAAAAAAAAAGAAAGAGAAAGATAATATTATGCCTATCTTAATGATAATAAATTTGAAAACTTAGGAAAAAAAATATTTCTGGGCAGCACCTGTGGCTCAGTGAGTAGGGCACAGGCCCCATATACCGAGAGTGGCAGGTTCAAACCCCGCCCCAGCCAAACTGCAACAAAAAAATAGCTGGGCATTGTGGTGGGCACCTATAGTCCCAGCTATTTGGGAGGCTGAGGCAAGAGAATCATCTAAGCCCAAGAGCTGCAGGTTGTTGTGAACTGTGATGCCAAGACACTCTACTGAGGGCCACAAAGTGAGACTCTGTCTCTTAAAAAAAAAAAAAAGAAAGAAAGAAAAAACCACATTTTTAGAAAAAAAATAACATGCTACAAATGACTTGAAAAGACATTGAAAATGTATATATTATATATTTATTAAAGAATTTAAAAACCAGGACCAGATGGTTTTGTCAGAAAATTCTATAAACCTTTCAAGGGACACACCATTTTAATCTTATATAAACTCTGCCAGAAGACATTAAAAAATAGAAATCTTGCAAATCATTTTGTAAGAGTAACAGAGCTCTGAAATCAAAACCAGAAAACAGGTGTGCAAGGTAAGAAAGTCTCAGGTCATTTCATTCATGAATTTATATGCAAAATTCTTCAAAAACATATATCCATTTGAGAAAAACAAGCAAATTCCAATTTACATTTATTATAGAAATTAGAGGGTGATTTAACACCAGAAAATATATAATAGTAATTCACCATGTAGGCAGATTAAAGGAGAAAGCTCAATTTATTTTCTCTATAGATAACAACAACAAAACATAGCACTTGATACAGCACCACCTGTGGCTCAAAGGAGTAGGGCGCTGGCCCCATATATGGGAGGTGGTGGGTTCAAACCTGCCCCTGGCCAAAAACTGCTAAAAAAAAAAAAAAAAAAAGCTTGATAAAATGCAGCACCTATTTATATATTTTCACAAAACAAATACAAAGTCTTATAGCAAAATAGAACATGAAGAAAATGTTTAACTGATAAAGAGTAGTTATCCAAATGCCTATGGCAAAGAGAATTCTTAATGGGGAAACATTCAAATCTTAATTGTTAATATCAGGAAGGATGTTCACTGATCTGGTTGTTGCCAACATTGCTATAAAGTTTCTAGTCCCTACAATAAAAGGAGAAAACTATTATAAGATTGAAAAGAAAAAACATACCTTGTTTGCTAATAAAATGTCTCACACTATTGACAGTCACAAAGTCACAAAAACAGTGACAAAAAAAGAACAATTTTTGAAAAATTATATAGATTAGTAGGGTTGCTGGATATATAATATTAATATACAAAACCAGTTACATTTGCACACAGATAATAATTAGAAACCATATATAGTTAAAATGTATAATAGCAAAAAAAAATGATTCCTAGAAATCAAACTAATAATAACATGTAAAATTTTATGAAAAACATAATATAAAAAGACAATAAAGAAAATCTCAATAAATAGTAATACTACATTCCTGAACATAAAAATAAACCCTCAAATTATTGAAAGTTTTAATGTGATTTTGATCAAAATCCCACTGGAAATTTTGAAAGAAACTTGACAAACAGCTTCTGAAATTTATAGGCAAGAACTACAGTAAGGCCAAACTGCTACTCTTAAAGAAGAAGATGAGGAACTTATTCTACCACAGATCAAAATTCATTATAAACCTGTGGTTTAAGACAGTAAGATACAGATGTAGAGACAGCTGTCTATCTCTGCTATGTAACAGCTATAAACATATATATGTATCTGTGGAAACTTTTTTTTTGAGACAGAGTCTCACTATGTTACCCTTGGTAGAGTGCTATAGCGTCACAGCTCACAGCAGCTCCAAACTCTTGGGCTTAAGCAATTCTCTTGCCTCAGCCTTCCAAGTAGCTGGGACTACAGGTGTCTGCCACAACACCCAGCTATATTTTGGTTGTAGTTGTCATTGTTTGACAGGCCTGGGCTGGATTTGAACCCACCAGCTCAAATGTATATGGCTGGCACCCTAGCTGGTGAGCTACAGGCACTGAGTTGTAAAGTTTATGTATGACAGAAATTGCCTTTCAGACCATGGGATGATATCATGACACAGATTAAATGGTTACATGTTGCTAATCCATATAGAAAAATCAGTTAAGGGTGGCATCTGTGGCTCAAAATGGTAGGGTGCCAGTCCCATATGCTGGAGGTGGTGGGTTCAAACCCAGCCCTGGCCAAAAATAGCAAATAAATAAGGAAATAAATAAAAGTTTAAATCTAAAAGAAAAAAAAAACTTTAAAAAAAGAAAAATCAGTTAAAATCCTTATATTACAAAAGAAAATAAATAGCTTAGAATTAAATGTGTTAAATCAAAACTTTAATCCTTTCAGACTACAGTTTAAGAACATATCTTTAGGAACTCAGAATCAGAAAGATTTTCATCATTACACACACACACCACACTCTAACAAAAGGGGAATCAATCTTGATTAATATGATTTTTTTTATTATTTTTACTAAAATATCATTGAAAGGTAAATGATAAACCACACAAAAAAAGAATATATAATAAACAAGAATTAATGTCAGAATATCAAAACAACTACTACAAATTTATAAAAAGACCTAATTGAAAAATTTTGTTAAATTCCTAAATCCCATAACATCTGACCAGTCATAAGAAAAGCATTAGACAAATTCTAATACCAGGACTTCTTATAAAATATACCTGACCAGAGATCCTCGAAACTGTCAAGGTCATCAAAAACAAAGAAATTTCAGAAACTGTCACAGCCAAGAAGAATCTAAAAAGACACCATGCCTGACTGTCATCTTAGATGAGATTCTGGAACGAGAAAAAGATATTACATTAACACTAAGAAAATCTAAATTATGGATTTTGTTTAATATAAAAAATTGGATTCTGGGAAGATGGCCGACTGGTAGCAACCCTTGTCAGAGGCTCCTGAGCAAAGGAAGAAAAACTGGACAGAATCAGACTCTATGAAGCCAAAGACGGGGAGCTGAGCCAAGAAAGAAGTTTGGCAAGCTGTAACTCCAAGGAAGAGCATTCAGGAAAACAAAATACAGGTACAAAGCCTATTGATTAGATAGACAGGAGACCCTTCCCACAAGCAGGAGGCCTGCCACAGGCTGTCTGTGAAGGAGCAGGGAAAAAAGACCTCTCATTTTACCTCGGTGGAGAGAGCCACTAAGCCCCAGGTCTCTTTCTCCAGGGAAGTCCTGCTTATGAACCTAAATACCACCCTGCCAGGCATAAAATTGAACATATTTTTCCCCACGAGTCCAAACTCCTAGTCCACCCTTTCCGCCTCGCATGGCAGTCTGAAGTTCTGCTCCCTGCAGAGCACAGAGTGTTTGGTTTTGTCCTGAGAGACCTGGGAATAGTGTGGACCACCAAACATCAGGATGAAATCTGTGACTAACAGGGAAGAAAGAGGGTGTGGGAAGAAAGGGGCACTCGGTGGGAGGAGAGTCCCCTGGGTATGACTATGCCCAGCTAGTGTTAATGTTGACCCTTGGTTTGGGCTGTGTCTGGCAGGATGGGGTGCAGAACCCCTGGCCCTGACAGCACCCACAGCAGGAGAGTGGTTGCCCCATGTGGACTGAGTTTGGCAGCCAGGGCTGGTTCCTGCCAGGCCTGGGAGGAGAGGCTTAATAGGAGTGGACTGGGACCTGAGAGCAAGGGTGTGGTCTCATGATTCCAACAGAACCCTTGAGCAGTGGCTTACTGGGTGTGAACCAAGTCCTGAGGGCTAGGGCATACTCCACAGCCTCCAGCTGGGCTGCTGAGCGGAGGCTTACCAGGTGAGGACTGAGATCTGGGGGTGGAGTGTGGTGCCCTGACTCTAATAGAGCCTGTGAACAGAGGCTTGCCAGGCAGTGGACTGAGTCTGGCAGGTGGGGCATTGTCCCCTGACTCCAATTGGTCTGGCAAGCAGAGGCTAGCTGTGTGTGGACTGAGACCAGAGGGCAGACCCAGTGCCCTGACTCCAACAGAGCCTGCAAACAGTGGCCTGCCAGGCACTTGACTGAGACTGGCAAGTGGGGGGTGTAGTCCAACTTGTTTGGCAGGCACTACCCCAGACCTTACTCCAGAGGCTAGCTGTATATGGACTGAGACCAGTGGGCAGGGGCATTACCCCTGACTCTAGCTGGGCCTGTGAGCAGAGAACCAGACAGTAGGGTGAACTGAGTCTGGCAGGCGGGAGTGTGGATCCCTGGCTCCAATTGTGCTTTGAATCCCTTTGCTTTGAATTGTCCCTGAATCCCTCTCTACTGGGCAAAATTTGCACTGCCAGAGACAATTTGGTTGGAACCCATGTCTGGGGCTGTCTACTCTGGGACATTCTGAGGTTGACCTTTGAAGTTCTGTAGGGGAAAAGGTCTGAAGGGTGGGGGCTGGGCACTACAGCTGTTTGTATCTTTTCACAGTTGGGATTTAAGTCTAATAGGGTGGTTTATTAGGATAGGTTAGAGGTTAGCTGATATCAAAACAGAGCTAGTCTGCACTATCTCACCAAGTAGGTCCTCAGAGTCTCCAGCCAAAACTCTGAAAAGGGCCTTTGTAAGGTTGTAGTAGATAAGCCACAACTACAAAGCCTAGAGCTCTGGTAAGGGGCTATCTCTACTACCTGAAAACCCCAATTCAACCACCCTACCAGTTCTAATAACCAAACAGTAGAAAATAAACATGGTGCAGTCCCAACAGAAGAACTCTTGAAACATGAATAACCTGAGTAGATCAAGCGCCCCAAAGAAGGATAAGGCAGATGCAATTGTAGATCCCATTCATAAACAGATGGCTAAGATGTCAGAAATCGAGTTCAGAATCTGGATAGCAAATGAGATCAACAGAATGGAGAAAAGGAGGGAATTAGAATTTCAAGGAATTATTCAAAAGACGTCTCAAGAATTCAACAATTTCAAAAGATTTTGACACATTGAGGCAAGAGCTTGCAGCCCTCAAAGATCTGAAAAATGCAGTAGAATATCTTGGTAACAGAATGGAGCAGGCAGAAGAAAGGATCTCTGACATTGAAGACAAAGCTTTTGAACACACCCAAGTGCTCAAAGAGGAAGAGAAATGGAGAGTAAAAATGGATCATTCTATCAGAGAGCTCTGGGATAATTAAAAGAAAACTAATATTTGCCTTATAGGAATCCTTGAAGGCAATGAAGTTGCTTCACAAAACATAGAGGCTCTTCTTCATGAAATTATGAAAGAGAATGTTCCAGACATGCCAAGAGATTTTGAAATTCAGCTAGCAGACAGTTTCAGAACACCAGCATGACTCAACCGAATAAGACATCCCTCAGGCACATCATAATTAACTTTACCAAAGTTAATATGAAAGAGAAAATTCTGAAAGCAGCCAGACATAAGAAAACCATAACTGACAAGGGGAGGAACATTAGAATGACTGCAGATTTTTCTGATGAAACTTTAAGACTAGAAGAGGGTGGTCATTGAGTTTTAATCTCCTAAACAAAATAACTTTCAACTCAGGATCCTGTATCCTGCTAAAATGAGTTTCATTTATGATCGAGAAATTAAATACTTTAATGATATTCACATGTTGAAGAAATTTGCCATAACTAAACCAGCTCTCCAGGATATTCTCAGACCTATCCTCTATAATGACCAGTGTAATCCTCCACCACAAAAGTAAACTGATTCAGAAACTTTTGACCAAATTCCAACTACCACAGTGGTGAAAGGATTGAAAATGTCCACTGGACTTTCAAAAAACTTGATGCCCCAAATTTTACCAGGCTTATCAATATTCTCAATTAAATGTGAATGGCTTAAACTGCCCTCTAAAGAGGCACAGGATGGCTGACTGGATACAAAAATTCAGGACAGATACCTGCTGCATACAAGACACCTTACCTTAAAAGATAAATATACACTCACGGTAAAGGGATGGTCATCTATATTCCAGGCAAATGGAAAGCAGTAAAAAGCAGGTGTTGCAATTTTATTTGCACATACAATAGGCTTTAAACCAACACCAGTAAACATGGATATGGATGGTCACTACATATTTGTTAAGGGTAATACTCAATGTGATAAGATTTCAATTATTAATATTTATGCACCCAACCAGAATGCACTTCAATTTATAAGAGATACTCTAAAAGGCATGAGCAACATGATTTCTTCCAACTCCATCATACTTGGAGATCTTAACACTCCTTTGGCATTGTTGGATAGATCCTCCAATAAGGAGCTTAGCAAAGAAATTTTAGATTTAAACTTAACCATTCAACATTTGGATTTAATAGATATCTACAGAAAATTTCATCCTAACAAAACTGAATATACATTTTTCTCATCAGCCCATGTAACATACTTCAAAATCAACCACATCTTAGGTCACAAGTCTAACCTTAGCAAATTTAAGAGAATAGAAATTATTCCTTGCATCTTCTTGTTGTCACTTGAACTCAGTAACAGCAGGAATCCACAGACTCATGCAAAGACATGGAAGCTAAATAACCTCATGCTGAACGATACCTGAGTCAGAGGTGAGATCAAGAAGGAAATTACCCAATTTTTAGAATAAAATGATAATAAAGACATGAATTATCAGAACCTCTGGGATACTGCAAAGGCAGTCCTAAGAGGGAAATTTATAGCACTGCAATCCTTCCTCAAGAGAATGGAAAGAGAGGAAGTTAACAACTTAATGGGACATCTCAAGCAGCTGGAAAAGGAAAAACATTCCAATACCAAACCCAGCAGAAGAAAAGAAACAACCAAAATTAGAGCAGAATTAAATGAAATTGAAAACAAAAGGATTATACAACAGATCAATAAATCCAAAAGTTGGTTTTTTGAAAAGGTCAATAAAATAGATAAACCTTTGGCCAACCTAAACAAGAAAAAAAGTAAAATCTCTAATTTCATCAATCAGAAATGGTAAAGATGAAAAAACAACAGACCCCTCAGAATTTAAAAAAATCCTTAATGAATATTACAAGAAACTTTATTCTCAGAAATACAAAAATATGAAGGAAATTGACCAATACTTGGAAGCACACCACCTTCCAAGACTTAGCCAGATTGAAGTGGAAATGTTGAACAGGCCTATATCAAGTTCTGAAACAGCATCAACTCTCCAAAATCTCCCTAAAAAGAAAAGCCCAGGACCAGATGGCTTCTCGTCAGAATTCTACCAAACCTTTAAAGAGGAACTAGTAGCCATATAACTTAACCTTTTCCAAAATATAGAAAAAGAAGGAATACTACCCAACACATTCTATGAAGCAAACATTACCTTGATCCCCAAACCAGGAAAAGACCCAACAAGAAAAGAAAATTATAGACCAATATCACTAGTGAATGTTGATGTGAAAATATTCAACAAGATCCTAACCAATAGAATTCAGCAACACATCAAACAAATTATATACCACGACCAAGTGGGTTTTATCCCAAGGTCTCAATGCTGGTTCAACATACATAAACCTATAAATATAATTCATCACATAAACAAATTAAAAAACAAAGACCATATGATTCTCTCAATTGATGCAGAAAAAGCTTTTGATAACATCCAGCATTGCTTCATGATCAGAACACTTAAGAAAATTGTCGGCTCGGCGCCTGTGGCTCAATCGGCTAAGGCGCCAGCCACGTACACCTAAGGTGGCGGGTTCGAATCCCCAGCCCGGGCCCGCCAAACAACAATGATGGCTGCAACCAAAAAAATGGCCGGGCGTTGTGGCGGGCGCCTGTGGTCCCAG
>CAUYQV010052185.1:0-13279 GCA_963574575.1 Galagoides demidoff
TTTTTTTTTTTTTTTTTTTTTTGAGACGGAGCCTCAAGCTATCCCCCTGGGTAGAGTGCCATGGCATCACAGCTCATAGCAACCTCCAACTCCTGGGCTAAAGCGAGTCTCCTGCCTCTGCCTCCCAAGTAGCTGGGACCACAGGCACCCGCCACAATGCCCGGTCATTTTTTGGTTGCAGCCATCATTGTTGTTTGGTGGGCCCGGGCTGGGGATTCGAACCCGCCACCTTAGGTGTACGTGGCTGGCGCCTTAGCCGATTGAGCCACAGGCGCCAGCTGTTATCTGCTTTCTTAACAGGCAATGGCTTCAAGCACCAGGGGAAAGGTAAGTTGTAGACCAGATCCTATCCCCAACCACCCCCACAACATAATACGCTGGGAAAATTCCACTTTGGTCCAAATCAGCATATCTTACTAAGAAGTTGTATCTGATAGGATGCTTTTGGCTATAGGTAACAGAAACTCTGCTTCATATTGTCTTAAGCAACAAGGACATTTGGTATGGCATGAAATCCAGAGGAAGGCAGGTTGTAGGATTGGTTGATTCAATGTAATCTAGCACTTAAGTTCTTGCTCTTTCTCAGTTCCTTCACTCTGTTGTTGTCCTCAGACTATCCCCTTGCCATAGCTAGAGGGCTTCCAGTAGCAGCTGAGTCACACCCTAAAAGGGTCATGAAAAAGAAACTTAATCTATGCAAAAAGGACATCTGGTTTTTAATGTCTGATTGAACATAGGTCAAGTGCTCCCCTCTGGTCCTAAAGCAGACTTTAAAGAAACACCAAACTGACTGGCTTGGAAAGGAAATTTGCATACTTTTTCTGGAAAGGACCAGATAGTAAATAATTTAGACTTTGTGGGACATATGGTCTCTGTCACAACAATTCCACTCTGCCATCATAGTGCAAAAGCAGTCATAGATAATATGTAAATGAGCATGGATGTGTTCCAATAAAACTTTATTTATGTCTATGAAATATGTGAAACAGGAGAATCTGTGAAGACTAGAAGTAGATTAATGGCTGTCTAGGTCTTGAAGGAGTAGGGGAATGAAGCTTAAGGGGCATGAGGTTTCTGTTAGGGGTAATGAAATGTTCTAAAATCGATTGTGGTGAGAGTTGTACAACCCTGAGAATTAATCGTAAGCCATTTAATTGTAAACTTTAAATGGGTGAATTCTAATAATATGCAAATTGTATCATAATAAAACTGTTAAAAAACTTTATGGACAGTGAATTAGAATTTTATACAATTTTTACATGTCAAGAGACACCATTTTTCTTGTCCTTCATCTTTTTAACTCTTTAAAAATGTAAAAACCAACTCTGCCTTGCAGGCAGCAGTGGCTGGCCATATTCCATGAGCCTTGGTTTGCTGGACTCTGGTTTAGACTAATTAGGTTTTTCTTTGGGATTAGGGAAGGGGTATCTTACTTTCAGTTCAAGTGAGAAAAGTTGCTACCTGAAAATAATCAGGGGTCTCCAGAATCAGGAGGAAGAACAAGAAGATAGATGGCTGCAATGCATTTGAGCACCTTGAGGCACTCTAAGAAGTGCTTTTTTTTTTGGCCAAGCATGATCTTTGGGTATCAGACCCTTAGCCTGTGGCCCTTTGTCAAAATATTCTTTCAAATCCCTCTTATGTTCTTAAGAGGAATTCTAGTTGATGTGAGCCCCCTTGTCGATGTTCCCAGGAGGTGCAAGGGTCAGGGATCCCTTTCTTGTGAGAGATACACCGAGAGGCTCAGCCCATGTGCACAAACAAGCCATTCTGAATGACTCTGTGGTCCTCGATGCTGAAGCAAAGCTTCTGTGTCTTGGGTCACTGCCTTTTTGCAGCATGTTCAGCAAGTAAGAAATAAAGTCTTCTTTTGTTTCTATTCTGGCTACAGAATTTGCCTTCTAGAGTTTGAGAAGTTGTTTGACACTGCACAAGGATCACAGGACAGAAAGTTAAGAAACTTGGCCTTGAATTGCTTTGTGACCTTGGGGCAGTTCCTTAAACTATGAGAGATGAGATAGACAGTAACAAGGGCACTACGAACAGTAAAGATAAATTGTTTTGAGTCAGGAGGATAAGAAGATGATCCCTTTTAGCTCAGAGGAGAGAAGAGGGTTCTTAAAGCGAGAGCATGTGAGATAAGATGTCAGGGAGAGGTGAGAATTGAGAGGATGGAGAAAAGGTCAGAAGTGGTAGAGTATGACAGTGGGTTAGGGTTCAGAGAGTGTGCTGGAATGCTTGGAGGGGAAGAGGTTAGGTAAGGCTGGAAAGAGATCTGAGGCCTGAGGGAGGGTGGGAGTAGTTAGGGTCAGGTGCTCTGACGGAGGCAGGAGGAGCTCTCACTGTGCACTTTGCCTACTGCCCTGCTGTGATCCCAAATTTCTGCTTTCCTGAGCACAAACTAGGGAGAAATTCCTGTCCACAAATCTCTCATCCCTGTCTCCTGGTTACAGTTTCACTCACATTCCCTTCTCCACCGAGAAGGATGAATCTGTCAGCTTCAGTGTGTTAAGGCAAGTTCATTTCACTTTAAAGGGAACAAAATTGAGTTCATTGACTTTATCAGTCTTGGGTGTGCACTGTGTGTGATTTTTCATCACTTTCTCCGGAAAGATCCTCTGGAAAACTGCTCAGTGTTTCCAGAGGGAATTAACAATCTTCCTCCAGGAAAGAGAATTCTCTGCAAGGTGGTGAAGAGCAGAGTGCAGTAGGGGTAGAGAGTTCCCTCAGGAATAATTGGAGGGGCCTTTTACCCTCAGGCTAACAGGAAGTTGGGTCCCCAGTAGGGCATGCTAACAACTCCACGAAATTGCCTTCACCTTAGAGAGTTTTGCACTGAAGCTTCCCTTCTAAGTAGGGGCGCAAGCCCCTTAGTCATCTAATTGGAGAGAACTGTGGGCGTTTAGGATGAAGGCCTGGGGAAAGCAGGTGTTAGCAAATGCTGGTGCACCTCAGGTGATCCTGAGGGGGTGTCAGCAGGCTGCCCTGTGCCTCCAACAGGCTAAGAAGGACACTCTCTCCCTGCTCTGGAAAAACCTGGAAGGACGCTCTCTCCCTGCTCTGAAAATGTTCTACTCCACTCAGCTGACATTGACCAGTGTATTCACCTTGAGAATTTAATTCTGGGCTCAGCTTGCTCTTTCAAGTTGCCAGTGCCTTTGAGAAGCAGCTTGTGCAGGTGAGCAGCCCTGGGCATGGCTTCATGGGTGCAGACCAAGGCTGTGGGGTCACAGAGCCCTGCCTTCGAATATTACTTCTACCTGTGGTCATCAGGGGAAGCCCTGTTGAAGTAGCTGCTTACTGATTTCTAAGCCTTACTTTCTTCATCTATAAAATGGGATAATTATGTTGGACGCTGGGGCTCATGCCCGTAATCCTCGCACCCTGGGAGGCCGAGGGGGGTGGACTGCTTGTGCTCACGAATTCGAGACCAGCCTGAGTAAAAAGCAAGACTCGCCTATCTCTACTAAAAAATAGAAGAACTGAGGCAAGAAGATCACTTGAGCCCAAGAGTTGGAGTTTGCTATGAGCTATGATGACACAGCACTCTACCCAGGGTGACAGCTTGAGACTATTAAAAAAAAAAAAGGGATAATTATAATTTACCTCTTAGGGTGTTTTGTGAGGATAGACTGAGAAGTCTGCGTATATGTGAGGCACAATTCTACATGTCTTGATATGTACTGCTTTTTTTTTTGGCTGGGGCTGGGTTTGAACCCACCACCTACGGCATATGGGGCTGGTGCCCTACTCCTTTGAGCCACAGGCACCACCCATGTACTTCCTTTTTTAATTCTCCTACTACCCTATGAGGCTGGTACTGTCCACATTCTCTTTTTACAGATGAGAAAACCGAGATACCCAGATAGATGGCAGAGTTGAGATTTGAACATAGGCTAGCTCAATCTAGAGCTTGAGCACCCCACTATACACCTCGGTAGGCCTTTGGGGCTCAGAAAGTGCTGGCTTTGTCTTAATCATGTATAGTGCATTAAAATTACTTTTTATTGGATTGTATTTGTGGAGCACAAGTGCAATTGTTCTGCAGTAGTATACTGCATTGTGGTGACCGCTGTCAGTGCATCGTCAGTGGTCCAATACGCATTACACCCACCAAGAAACCTGCCATCTTTATCATCCATCCCAAACCTCCACCACTTCAAGTCTCCATTGTCCACCATTCCACACTCTGCTTCCCTGGGAACACATTTAGCTTCTACTCATAAGTGAGAACATGTGATTAATTTGTCTTTCTGTGCCTGAGTTGTTACCCTTGAGATTGGCCTCTACTTTCATCCACGTTGTGTAAAAGTCAAGACTTCATTCTTTTTTAAAGCTGAATGGGAATCCTATCATGTATACATGCTGCGTTTTCTTTATCTCTGTTGATGAACATGTAGGTTGATTCCATACCCTTGCTATTGTGAATAGTGCTGCCATAAACATAAGAATGTAGGTATCATTTTCATACATTGATTTCTTTTCCTGTGAGTAGACACCCAACAGTGAGAATGCTGGATCTACTGGTATTTATTTCTATTGCTACTTCTTTGAGAAATCTCCATACTCTTTTCAACAAAAGTTATGTTAGTTTGCACCTCTACCAACAGCATATAAGAGTTCTGTTTTCTCTGAATCTTTGCCAATATCTGTTTTTTTGGTTTTTTTTTTTGTCTTTTTAATAATAGCCAATGTTACTGGTATAGATGATATCTCTTTGTGGCTTTAATTTGCATTTCTCTAATGATTTGTGATGTTGAACATTTATACAAATGTTTTTTGGCCATTCATTTGTCTTCTTTTGAAAAGTTTCTGTTCATGTTATTGGCCCACTTTTTAATGAGTTTTTTGTTGTTGTTGAATTGTTTGAGTTCCTTGTAAATTCTGGATATCAGTCCCCTGTCAGATATATAATTTGCAAATATTTCCTCCCATCTGCAGGTTGTTCACTCTGTTGATTATTTCTTTCGCTATGCAGAACCTTTGTAGTTTAATTAAGTCAGTCCCATTTGTCTATTTTTGTTTTTATTGCTTGTGCTTTTGAGTCTTAATCATGAGCTCTTTGCCTAATGTTTAGAAAAGTTCTCCCTAGGTTTTCTTCCAGTATTTTTATAATTCTAGGTCTTACATTCAAGGTTTTAATCCATTTTGCATTTATTTTTGTATATGGTGGTGGATAAGGGTCCAGTTTTATTCTTCTGCATATGATAATCCAATATTCCCAGCACTATGTACTGAAAAAGATGTCCTCCCCTAGTGTATGTTCTAGTTGTCTTTGTTAAAGATCAGTTGGCTGTAGATGTGGGGCTTTATTTCTTAGTTCTCTATCCTGTTTCGTTGATCTATGTGTTTATTTTTATACCAGTATCATGCTATCTTGGTTACTACCTACTATATCCTTGTAATATAATCTGAGGTCAGGTAATGTGACACTGCCATCTTTGTCCTTTTGCTTAGAATTACTTTGGTTATTTAGGTTCTTTTTAAAATTCCATGTAAATTTTAAGTTTTTTTTTTTTTTTTTTACAAATTCTGTGGAGATCATGTTGATAGTTGGATAGGGATGATATTGATTCTAGATTTGCTTTGAGCTCTATGGTCATTTCAAAATTATTAATTTTTCCAACCTATGCGTATAGGATGTTTTTCTATTTGTGTCATCTATAATTTTTTTAAACCAGTACTTTGTGGTTTTTCTTATAAAGATATTTCATCTCCTTTGTTAAATACATTCCTAGATTTATTTACTTATTTACTTTTTTAGGTATTATAGAGAAGATTTCCATCTTGATTTGGTTTTTGGCTAGATGATTGTCTGTATAGAAAAATACTACTTATTTCTGTACATAGATTTTGTATCCTGAAACTTTCTTTAATTCATTTATCAAATCTGTTTTTTTTTTCTTTTTGTAGAGCCTATGGTGTATTCTACATATAAGTATCATCAGCAAACATGGACCACATAACTTCCTCTTTTCTAATTAGGTTGCCTTTTACTTTTTTCTCTTGTTTGAATGTTCTGATAGGGACTTTCAATACAATGTTGAATGAGAGTGGTAAAAGTGGGCATCCTTGTCTTGTTCCAGTATTATGGGAGATGACTTCACCTTTTCTTTGCTAAATATTTTGGTTGTGGGTTTGTCATATATGGTCTTTCTTATTTTCTGATATGTCCCTTCAATATCTAGTTTGTTGAGATTTTTATCATGAAGGAATGCTGAATTTTACTGAGTGCTTTTTGTGTGTCTATTGAGATGATCATATTTTTTTGGTCCTTAATTATTTTTATATGAAGCATCACCATTATTATTGTGGTTTGTATATGCATCCCTGCATCCCAAGTATAAAACCCACTTGATCATGGTGCATATTTTTTGATGAACTATTCAACTTGATTTGCTAGGATTTTGTTGAGGTTTTTATAATAATGCATCAGGGATATGGTCTATAGTTTTCTTTTTTTGTTGGGTCCTTGTCTGCTTTTGATATGAGGGTAGCACTGGGTTTATCGAATGAGTCAAGAATATTTCTCCTCTCGATTTTTGGTAACAGTTTTGGGAAGATTGATGTTAGTTCTTTTTTGAATGTTTGTTTGACTGTGAATCCTTCTGGTCCAGAACTTTTGTTTGTTAGGAGATTTTTTTATTATAGAACTTTTGTTTGCTAGGAGATTTTTTATTACAATCTTTCTACTTGTTATAGGTCTATTAGGGTTCCATTCCTTCCTGGTTCAATCCCAGGAGATCATATGTTTCCAGAAATTTATCTATACTCTCTAGGTTTTCCAGTTGGTGAGTATATAGTTGTTCATAATAGACTCTGATGATCTTTATGTTTCTGTGGTATCAGTTGTAAGGTCTCCTTTTTTATTTCTAATTCTATTTGTATCTTCTCTATTATTGGTTGTTCTAGCTAATAGTTCATCAATTTTGTTTCTTTTGAAGAATCA
This sequence comes from Galagoides demidoff, assembly GCA_963574575.1. Classification (NCBI taxonomy): domain Eukaryota; kingdom Metazoa; phylum Chordata; class Mammalia; order Primates; family Galagidae; genus Galagoides; species Galagoides demidoff. The sequence continues at coordinate 6,950 of CAUYQV010052185.1, forward strand.
ACTTCTCATTTTGTCAATCTTTGCATTATTTTTATCATTTCTTTTTCATTTAATTATGTTCTGATCTTTGTTATTTCTTTTCTTCTGCTAAGTTTGGTTCTGGGTTTAGTTTTTTCTTTTTCCTTTTTTCTAGTTCTTTGAGATTTGATATTAGGTTGTTAATTTGCAATCTTTATAAATCTTTGAGGTATGCATATAATGCCCTAAACTCCCCTCTTAGCACAGGTTTTAGTATGTTATGTTTTCATTTTTATTAATTTCAAAAAGTTTTAAATGTTCATATTCTTCATTGGCCCTAAGATTATTCAAGAGCATGTTGTTTAATTTGCATGTATTTGAGTTTCTGAAGTTCTTATTTATTTATTTGTTTTGAGACAGAGTCTCACTATATCACTCTCAGTAGAATACTGTGGCATCACAGCTCACTGCAACCTCAAACTCTTGGGCTTAAGTGATTCTCTTGCCTCAGCCTCCCAAGTAGCTAGGATTACAGGCATTATTTGCTTTTGTTGTTATAGTTGTCATTGTTCTTCAGCAGTCCTGGGCTGGGTTCAAACCCACCAGCCCCGGTGTATGTGGCCAGCACCCTAGCCACTGAGCTATAGATGCTAAGCCTGAAGTTCTTCTTTATATTGATTTCTAGAATTATTCCACAGTGGTCTAATAAGATACTTGAAATCATTTCAGTTTTTAAAAATTTGTTAAGACTTGTTTTGTATCCTAATATGTAGCCTATCTTGGAGAATATTTCATACTCTGGTAGAAAAAAATGTATATTCTATGGTTGTTGGGTAGGATATTCTGTAAGTATCTGTTAAGTCCATTTGGTTTAATGCCTAATTTGAGTCCAATGTTTCTTTGTTTTTGAATGTTTGGCTATGAATCCATCTGGTCCAGAACTTTTGTTTGCTAGGAGTTTTTTTTTTTTTAATTACAGTTTCAAACTTTCTACTTCTTATAAGTCTATTCAAGAGTTACATTCCCATGTTTTATAAATATGGGAACTCCAAATGTTGAGTGTGTATATATTTAGGATTGTTATGATCTCATACTGAATTGATCCCTGCATCATACTCTTTTGAGATAAAGTCTGTTTTATCTAAGTACAGTTACTCCTGCTTGCTTTTGGTTTCTATTTGTGTAGAATATCTTTTACCACTGCTTTACTTTCAGTCTGTATCTTTACACGTAAATTAAATTTCTTGAAAGTTTCTTGGACTTTTTAAAAAATCCGTTTTGCCAGTTATATCTTTTAAATGGCTTATTTAATGTACTTATATTCAAGGTTAATATTGACGTATTGAGGCTTTATTGCTGTTATATTGTCAAATTTTCAAGTTTTAAAAATTCTTTATTTCTTTCATTTTCTTTGTCTTTTTGTCTTTTGATTTGATGAAATTTTGTCATGTTGTCCTATGGTTCCTTTCTCAGGTGACAGTTTCATAAGACTTGTAAGTTTTACATTTCTGTATGTTTTGTGATGGTGAATATTGACCTGTTGTTTCCAGGTTTAAGACCCCTGTAGGGCCAGTATAATGATGACAATGTCTCTCAGCATTTGTTTGTATGAGAAAGATGTTATTTCTTTTAGAGAAATATGTCTTTCATTTATAGGATATAAAACTTTGGCTAACAGTTTGTTTTTTTCTTTCAGCACTTTGTAAAAGCTATCTCATTGTATTTTGTGATGAGAATTTCACGTTAGTTTAATGGGTTTCCTTTTTAATTGTTTAAAATTCTGTCTTTTATTTTAACATTAGAAATTCTGAATAAAATATTCTGCAGAGAAGTCTTTCTTACAAACTATTTACCTGGAGATTACTGGGTCTCCTGTATCTGTATGTCTAAGTCTCTTAATAAACTTAGGAAATTTTTCATCAATTATTTTCTAAAATAGGTTTTCTAAACTTTCTGATCTTTCTTCCTCTTGGGAATACTGATATTTCATACATTTATTTGCTTTATATAGTCAATTTATGGAGCATTATGTCTTGAGGGCTGTGTTCATTCTTTTTTCTTTAGTTTTGTCTGAACGAAATTATTTCAAAAGAACTATCTTCAAGTTCTAATATTCATTCTACTTCTTCTTCTTCTTCTTCTTTTTTTTTTTTTTTTTTTTTTGAGACAGAGCCTCAAGCTGTGCCCCTGGGTAGAGTGCTGGTGGCATCAAAGCTCACAGCAACCTCCAACTCCTAGGCACAGGTGAGTCTCCTGCCCCCACTTCCCAAGTAGCTGGGACCACAGGCACCTGCCACAACGCCCGGCTATTTTTTGGTTGCAGCCATCATTGTTGTTTGGTGGGCCTGGGCTGGATTCGAACCCGCCACCTTAGGTGTATATGTCTGGTGCCTTAGCCACTTGAGCCACAGGCACCGAGCCATTCATTCTACTTCTTGTTTTATTCTTTTATTGACACATTTGAATGAATTTTATACTTCTTTTAATAGTTTTTTTTTTCAGATCCGGTATTTTTTAAAAAATATATCTATCTTCCTTGTAAATTTCTCATTCCTAACCTGAATTGATTTTCTGATTTTTTTTGTATTTTTTTTTAGGTTTTTCTTACATGTTATTAAACTTTCTTAAAATCAGTATTTTGATTTTTTTTTTTGCATTTTGAAGAGCTCTTTTTCCTAGAAAATTGTTTTGGTCTTTTGGTGGTCACATTTCTTTTGCTTTTTCATATTTCCAGTGTCCTTCTGTGGATACCTACATGCCTACATGTATGGTATAGTAGTCTCATCTTCCAATTTGGTTGAAAATGCTTTCATAAGAGATAATTTTTTTCTTGAAGTTGTATATATATTGTTGACTGAGTAGGACAGTTTGGCTTTGATTTGGGGTGCCTCAGTAGTGTAATCTTAACATGATTTCTTGAGTAGTACATAGGGTCAGTAGGATCTGTTATTTCCTGGCAATGCTTTCTTTTGTCACTGACTGCATGAATGCTAGTGTACTAGCCCAACCTATTCTGTGCACAAATGAGAAAACTGAGGCACAGGGACTTAGCTAAAGTCACACAGTGAACTGAAGGCAGGGCTAGAACTATACCTCAAGTCTCTTCATTCGTAACTCAGTGCTTAGTCCATCACTTCCTTTTGTTGCACAGCGAGTGACTCAGTAGCTCTCTATTTATCTTCTTCCACAGAGATGGAACTAAAGAGACCTGAAGAGTGGTGGTGTAGGAATTGCAAATGAATAAGGTAGGAGAGAAATCATCATTGTAAAGCCCAAAGTATGGAAATTGGCTGTCCATAGTGAAGACAAGTCCTCCAGTTTCTCTCACCCTTCCCCTTCTAGTTGCCCTCTGCCATTTTGAACTGTGACACATAGTCCTGTGTTGCATCCCATGTCCCCATGAGGGATGGCGTGAGAAAGGCTATTCACTCTTCTCTTTAATTAGCACCAGGACCAGGTACAGATGGATAGCTAAGAAGGATTAAAAAGCAAGTCACTATAGCAATAGCCTAGCCAGGCAAAGGAACAATGTAGTGTCTTAAAGGGCAGGATTTTCATTTCAAAGTCTCTTCCTAGCTGAAAAGTCGAAAAGTCATTTACAGCTTCTAAGGGTTCCTCATATGTCATGCAGGAATAAAATTTCCTAAACTGTTTGAAGCTAAGTGACTAAGCCAGAGATTGTACATCCCCCCCGGCTGGGAGCTGGAGCATCTCGTCTACACACTTGAAACAGAGGCAGCCGAGGGTCAGAGAGGCAGGAGCCCACTACCTTTGCCCTGGGCTGCCCAGTGTTCTTATGGAAGTGTTATGGCTAAGTTTCATCCGAAAATGGAGATTAACATCATACCTATCTCATAGAGATTTTGTAAAGCCTCAAGTGAGAGTTATAAAACTACTAACCATAATGATTATTGCTACTATTATTTTCCTTTTTTTTTTTTAATATTTAAGGACTCTTAGATATCATTCTTCCACAGATGATGACACTCAGAGAAATCTGTTTATTCTTTAATGCAACCTTAAACATCTATCTGGTGAGGTTGTTTTCCATTGTTCTCATACCCTGCAAATAAGAAACAGTAGTATCCCTCCCTAGAGCTGTGTAACCCTTTACCAATACCTGGAGACTGTAGTACATGTACTACATATTGCATTAAATCATGATACACCGGATGGCAGATGCTCTTTGAGGACTGGGCCCAATCTTTGCATACTAGTCCTGTTTCCTATAAGCCAGAGGGAGCCAACTCTATAGATATTAAGCCAGATAAATTAGGCTACACTCCTTTCTATCTCAACAATCCTTGAAAGAAATCAATGTCAAAGTGTATAATTTTCAAAAAGCAAAAACAAAACAAAAACCCCCATGACCTTCATTTAACTATGTGTGTGAGAGAACACATCAGAAATTTATTATCTCATCAGTGAAAGAACCAAAAAGATGACAATGTCAAATAAAAGAAAGATCTGAGAGCTTGTAGGGTAGTCACTGGGAAAGAAAAAACATTGAAATAAGATGGTAAGATGGTCAAGTTACACATAAAGGTAATTAATGTCCTATAGGGCAATAAAGCCATAACTTTTCAGTTATCCATTTTACTGGACAGAAACAATTTGCTTCCTATGAGACAAAAGTCACTTGTAATTTATTCATCTTTTACAAATCAATATCTTACATGAAAAAGTCTTGGCCTAATTAATTTGAAGTTACTTGAAGGTATATTCCTCTCAAGAATCAGATAAACCTCAGGTGAGCCTGTCAGAAAACGTTCCAGTATTAGAAGAATGTGTGGCTGTTATTTCCTCTCAATCCTCAATTTTTTGGATAATTTTTAATCATTACCTCTCTAAGCCTCAATGTCTTCATCTGTAGTGTGGGGATAGCAAATACCAGAGCTAGTCTGTGATCGCATGAGACAAGGTGCACAAAGCACCCACCACACTGTCTACTGTACTAAATGGCAGCACATGTTAAAGCCCAAGATTAGGAGGGAAAATGCCAAGGAGTGTTTACGGTGTGTCAGATGCTGTGCTATGTGTTTCATATATGCTTTTATATACTTCATTGTTTCTCCTGAGAAACCTGACAGGTGTTAATTTACTTCCAGTTTATACACTAGGAAATTCAAGTTCTCAGGCATTGAAAGGCTCGTCTGAGATTTCAGAGCTGGGGAGTACAAAGTAGGTCTGGGATTTCAAAACTCTTTCCATAAATGTTGCTGCTTCTTTAAAAGAAAAAAAAATTAAAAAAAATCACAAGACAAGGATTTTCAACAGCATTTGCCATGAACTTGAATTTGATTTAAAGGCATTTATTCATTTTCCTGTTATTCATCCAGATTTTGTTCCTTCCTTTTCCCCTCTCCACCTTCCCCCACCCCTAAGCCAAAAAGCTTTTCTCTTTACCATTCACTTAGCACTTCAAAGGGGGAAAGATGTGCCTCTGAGTGAAACATTGTGCTGGCAAAATGACACTCCATTTTCCAGGAGCCCTAACAAAGCCTTTTGATTTGAATGTCAATGCTATGAGTATGATTAAATGTAAGATTCACTTTTACATTTCCCAGCTGCAAAATAAGTTGTACAGTTCAATTAGTTTGTGATGTGGTTGAGAATACAACCCCTAAAAGTTGCTATGGTGATGTAACTAATGAGATTGATGGCAGGACTTGGGAGCTGGGCCCCGTGAATTTCCAAGTACAGAAACCAGAAAGCTTACAGGTTAGGAGGATGATGCAATTTACTTGTCTTTAGGGTCCTCTAAAGAGGTTGTGTTTCTACTTTTCTGCTGGGGCTCTCTGTATTGACATATGAAAATATACAAAGATATGCAACTTTTCTTCTTGGAGAAAGAATTAGCTACAGGGCTGGCATGGTGGCTCATGCCTGTAATCCTAGCACTGTGGATGAAGGGTGGAGCAGGTGGACTGCTTGTGCTCAGGAGCAACAGCCATACTCTGTCTCTACTAAAAATACAAAAATTAGTTGGGTTAGTTATAGTGGGCACCTCTAGTGCCAGTTACTTAGGAAGGTGAGGCAGGAGGATCGCTGCAGCCCAAGGATTTGAGGTTGCTATGAGCTATGACTAGGGTGACCAGATGTCCCGATTTTGGCGGGACAGTCCCGCTTTTCAACAATTTGTCCCGCGTCCCGTGGAGTTTTAAAAAAGTCCCGATTTTTGGAAAGAATGCATGAACGGGCGGAAGAACAGTAAGGGAATATACGGTTTCCAGCTGCCATCGCCAGAATATGAGTTTTATATTATTTTTGTTAATTTTATAATGTTAAACTGTAATAAATAATTGCTGAGAAGTGATTATCGAGAACTGCTTATCAAAGTTTGCATTGTTGGCTCGGCGCCTGTGGCTCAAT
>CAUYQV010052188.1:0-11439 GCA_963574575.1 Galagoides demidoff
CCCATCCAGACAGGGTCAGGTTCATGGCGCACCCAAAGAGGGTCACACTGATGTCCCTTCCAGGAAATAGGAATGCCACCAATCCTGACTGCCCTAACCCTTTAAATCCTTGTCCACCATAGCCCATGGGTGGATTTCTCCCTGGTCAAGAATCTCACCCCACCTGTACTCTAGGTGGAATAAAGGCTACTTTAACTGCATAAATTGGATCTCCATTTTCCTTTCGTCTCACATCTCGAATGATTTTATCCTTGGGTCCGGAACCTTTCAGTCTCACTCTTGCTGGGGCTACAACGCAGTAGTGTCACGTAGCTCATTGCAACCTCAAACTCCTGAATTCAAAAGATCCTCCTGCCTCAGTCTTTTGAGTAGCTGAGACTACAGGCGTGGACTACCACACCTGGGTAATTTTTCTATTTTTTGTACACACAGTCTCACTTTTGCTCAGGCTGTTTTTGAATTATTAGTCTCAGACAATTCTCCCACTTTGGCCTCCCAAAGTGCTAAGATTACAGGTTTGAGTAACCACACACCACCTCCTATAACATTTGTTATTTATTCAACAACTATGTGTTTGCTGAATGAATGAGCATAGCCCTTTTGCCATAGTATATTTCCCATCCCTATACAATCACCAAAGAAGTTATAATGCATTAAAATTGCTGAGGTTCCAGGACTTTTCCAATTAGAATGTGGTGCACACATTTCTGATCTTAGCAACTGTTGACTATTTAGGTTTCTCAAGAAACTAGATAACAAGAAACAAATCAAACCAATATTTTAAAAATTTTGCAACTTACAATTCACATATTCCTGCCAATCTTCCAATGCTAAAACCAAAGGATAAATCACTAGCAATTTCTATCTTGCTATTATTAACTTTTTGTAAGAGCCTTTTTCTATTTTGCTTACTTTAGATTTTCTCTTATATAAATAAAAATTTACCACTTACTTTAAATCTTATTTTCTGGTGAATTTTTAATAGAAAATTATTGTTCTGTTTAAAAAAATATATAGCCTATTATCTTACCCATCCATAAGCAGTACTTCGCTCGTGCTCTTGAGTGACATCAGCTACATAGGCAAATATCACAGAGAATGTAACTGAGAAGACTCCAGACACAGAAATCATCGCAAAATACCACCTACAAAAAGATGAGTTTAGTTACCAGGAAAGAAGAAGTGTATGTACACTTTTATAACAAGAAACAAGCAAGCCAAATACATACTATAAAGATTATAAACCAAGAAATAAACAAATATACATGTACGTGTGTGGGTATACTGAAAGACAGAAGAAATTAAAATTAAGACAAGAAGGAAGAAACAAATACTAATTTTGTAATTATTGAAAGGGAATTAGTACATGTAGTCTACAAAAGAGCAGAAGAGGAAAAATATGAAAGAATAAGGATTTAAGAAAAAGTTAGTTTGAAAGGTAGCCAACAGAACTAATTTTTTAAAAATTTCCTTTAAGAAAACATACGGAACAAATGGTTTTAGAAGATCTATACAAAAACAGAAAGCATAATAAAAAAATTTATGTAAACAAGCTATGGTATATGTATACCATGAAATACTACTCAGCCATTAAAAAAGATGGGGACTTTAAATTTTTTGTATTTACCTGGATGGAGTTGAAACACATTCTTGTTAGTAAAGTATCACAAGAATGGAGCAGCAAGAATCCTATGTACTCAAATACTAATAGGAAGCTAGCAGATGATCTAATACAAGCCCACATAAAAGAAAAACTCAAATCAATTCAAGATGGGAGCAAGGGAGAGAGGATGAGGAAGGGGGATGGGTGTGCTTCTACTTAATGGGCACAATGTTAAGGGTATGGCACACCTCTTGGGGGCAGGATGGATTCTACCTAATTACATGCAAATATTGTAACCTAATTCTTTATACCCTCAATTAACCTCAAACAATTAAAAAACATTCATGTAATTAAGACCCAAAATTTCTAGTACATGAAGATAATTTTTTAAAACCTTATTAAAACATTAGCAAAGAAAATTACCTAGAACAAAAAGTAGGGTTTATTCTAGGATAAAAGCTATTTCACCATTAGAAAATTATGTTAATACTAATGTAATCAATCATATTAGTAGCTCAAAGGAGAAAATTTAGCAAATAACGTCCATTAATGCTAAAATGTCACCTAATAACCCTAATAACATTTGGCATCCATTCCTTATCATAAAAAAAAAACCCTCTGGCTAAAATTGGAATAAGTAATTTTCAGCCCCAAAGCTAGCCTCACACCTAATTATGAAACACTCGCTTTAAACATAAGAAAAGCCCACAATCATCACTTTTATTTAACATTATTCATTAGTCAATACAATCAACAAAGGCAGAGAACAGCATGAAAACTGGACAAGATAAAATCATCGACAGATAAAAATATACCTAGAAAATCAAGCAATTAAAAGAGCTTATGTTAATAGAACAAAAACGATAAAATTTATAGGAATAAAATTTATAGGAATAAAACTCTATAAAAAATTTATAGAAGAGCTAAAGGAAAAAATTTTTAAGTTAACAAAAGACACTAAAAGAAGCCCTAACTGATTGGAAACACATAACATGACATGTTCTTGCAAAGACTCAATATCAAAAAGTATTTTATAAAAATTCATTACCTGGTAGAAAAATGATTTGGAATACCCAACAAACTGAGAAATGTGACAAATGTGAACATAAGATTCCCTATCAGATAATCAAATGAAAATATGTACATATAGCCCCCAAAAGAAAATCTACTACTAGCATTAAAGTATATTATTCACATAGGAAGAACATCTCATCAACATGAATACAGGCCAAAATACCATCTTCTGATATCCAGAAAAAGAACTAAATTATAGCTCATGTGCAAATTCCCATCTATTTTTGGTAACTAAATGAACTTTGGTCACATGTTAAATGTTCTCTCTGATTTATCGCTTTATAGGGGGAAAATAAATTCAAATTCATATTATGATTTAGAGTCAACTACTAGCCTTACTCTGCTATGTACAAAAGTGACTCCTGCTATTATAATATAAGCTATGCTCATGTCAATGCCCCAAAGAATGAGCTGAGAAAAATAACATATTTGCAAAGTCAACTGAACCATAATGATGCGCCCACCTCCAGGACTGAACTCCTATAACATGATCATGGCAACAACAGGTACCCTTATAGGCATCTTCTGTATTTATTTCTTTACCCAAATAGCTTATCCTAGACCTAATTCTGTAATGCCTTCTATTTCCCCATTTTTAAAATGAATATGATGGCAACCGCCCAAACTGGCTTTCAGTATTACCAAAGAGAGCAAAGGAAAACACAGGTACAACTGCTTTGGTTAGATGCTCTACAGATGAAAGTATGATTTAGACATGACTCAATAACAAATAGTCATGATGTGAAGGGCCAATCCACTCACCATGGGCTGATCCTCATCAGTGGGATTGGGAAGCAGGTAAAGAAGACGGTGACAAGGAGAAAGGGCTTCCTCCCCCACACGTCAGACAGAGCACCTATGAGCGGGGCACTCAGAAAAGAGAGCAGGCCCTGGAGAGAAAACAGAAACAATGCTGAGATTTGTAATTTGATCTCTCAATTACTTATAACTCTTATTTTCTAAATGAATTACCTCTAATTCATTTTGTTGGCCCCAAAATAGAATAAATGAAACACTAAATACAAACTGCTATTTAAAAAAAAGTCTAATAAAATTTTAAATGTGCTATTAGAAAGAGAAGAAAAGGATAAAAGAGAGCTTGCTTTCCAGAAGGAATCAGAAAAGAGATATAACATGAAATAAATAAATATACATATACTCTCCCATTCCCATGTTTGCCTTTTAAGACAAAGGTAATGCCACACATACGGGAAGTCAGAAACTTAAATCATTTTAATAAATAAATATGGCTTCCACATTCTGCACAAGGCTCTGCATTAACTGGTATAATGGGGACACCCAAATGAATATATTCCATATACCCTCTGGGGACCTCACAGAAATAAAAAGGATGAGTGTGCAAATGCTAAATGCCTGGAAAAAAAAAAGGAGATTGATTCTCTGTCAATCAAAATAAAGGTTTCCTGCCTGATGAGCTTAGGATGAAGGAGATAATTCAACTTAAACAAAAGCAGAGGTGAGGTTATAGCAGGGGTCCTCAAACTTTTTAAACAGGGGGTTAGTTCACTGTTCCTCAGACTGTTGGAGGCCCAGACTGTGGGCCCCGGGACCAGTCAGCTGCTAAGCAGGATAGGCAGCAGCGGCAAAAACACCCGGAGAGCCAGATAAATGTCCTAGGTGGGCTGCACGTAGCCCGTGGGTCATAGTTTGAGGACGCCTGGGTTATGGGGAAGTCTGATAAATACAGAGGATGCCAAAAAAAAGTATATACATTTTAAGAAAGGAAAAATTCTATTAAAATTATAATACTCAATACATACCGATATTAACAAAAGATGAATACAAGTCACACTAAGCATCTCTTATAATTGTAGAGTTAAATGTGACTTAATATTTAAGTCACATTTACCATAGTTTTTAAATTTACTATTGTTTCTTCCTTTCTTAAAATGTATATACATTTTTTTTAGCATCCTCTGTATAACACCACACAGAAGCAAATTCACTGTCTGCCCTACTATTTGCCAGTCGCCCTGCTGGCTAGCCACTTTCATACTAATACTACAGGAGAAGGGAGCAGACAAGAGTAGAAAAATGTTTATAAATAATGAAACAGGCGATGAATACATGGGTGCTCACTGTATTAGTCTCAACTTTTATGTATTTGAATTTCCATCAAAATACATTTTTAAAGCTACTTAGCATGGCATATAAATAAATAGTATACTATAAAATCTTGCCCTGGCACACATCATGTTCTCTAGGTCCCGGGCCCTTGCTGTACCTGCATGTTCATCCCACACTTGGACTTGGTGTCCCACACATGGACACAGTAAAAATTGATAGTCATTCTTCCCAAGCCTTTGGGAGAAGCACTTCTTCCTCTCTCTAGTCTCTTAGCTACTTAAGCAGAGTAAATCATACTACTGAGGAAGCAACAAAGCAAACTTTCCTCACCTGGTACTTATCTCTTCCATTTTAATTTGAGCACTCCATTACAATTACTTGTTATCTGTCTATCTTCACTGTTGGATTAGAAATTCAGATTAAGGGGTGGCACTTGTGGCTCAAAGGCTCAGGGCGCTGGCCCCATATGCCAGAGGTGGTGGGTTCAAACCCAGCTCTGGCCAAAAACTGCAAAAAATAAATACATGAATGAATAAACATAAATAAAAAGAAATTGAGATTAAGATCAGAAGAATAAAGTTACTTTTAATCTCTGTACACTTGGTCCTATGATAGGACCAGGCGAATACAGGCTTTCAAGTTTGCTTAGTGACTTCAATAGAATTTTTTTTTTTGCAGTTTTTGGCTAGGGCCGGGTTTGAACCCGCCACCTCTGGTATATGGGGCCACTGCCCTACTCCTTCGAGCCACAGGTGCCACCTATGAATAGAATTTTTAAGAGGAAGTCAACTTGTAGAAGTTTCCAACGTCACACAGATTCTAATTCCTAATCAGCCATCAGTTAACCCAAGACAGCAGACACTATAAAATGAAGGTGAACTGAAGTAAAGGGCTATGGATGGGGGGATGAGAGGACACAATGGAAGGGAGGCAAGCTGAAAAGTTTTGGAGCTCTTCTGAAGTGACAAATTTATCCAAAGCCAGGAATCAAACTTTATAGATCCTGAGTCACAGTAGACTTCAAGTGCATTTGGTCTGCTCTTGTATCAAAAGAGTAACAATAGATGGAGGATTAAATAATTTTCCTGAACTAAAAGCTAAAAAGCTACAGAATTAGGGCTCAATTTTAGGAAATGTGACAATCAGCTTTATAAATTTTAAAAAGGAAACCTTTCATATTTGTTCAAAGTTTAGTGTTAAATATCTGATTACCTAAGAAGTATAAAAGTAGTCAAGAAAATAATGTAAAGAAATTTAAGAAAACAAGGCAGTAGAAATAACCACTTCCACAATACCAAAACAGTAACAAAAACTTTATAAGAACAAAGAACCAAGGAAAAGTTTTTGGATAGTTCTGATTTCAGATTTCATACAGTACTTAAAATAAGGAATGTAAGCCATTATTAAAAAAGATATGAGAAGCCCAAAATATATTTTATATATTTAAAATAATGTAGTTTTACAGAAAAATAGATATTATCTTATACATTATTAATTTAAATGCTATTTATTCTATTCTTTAAATAATGTATCTGAAATTCTCAATGACCAAAACAGATTTTAAAAATGTCTTCCTGGAGAACCTATTGTTTTATTAAGATGCTAAAATACAATTTACTAAAACAATTGACTCTGTGGAAACTTCTATTTCCTCGGTATCAAATACTTTCCTCTGTGCAGAGTCATTTCTTTAACACCCAAACTGGCCCTACATCCCATCAGGCCAGATTATCAGAGCTACAGACTGACCAAAACACTATGTATGTTCATTGATTAAGCAAATATTTCACCAGTAATAAAGCTGCAAAGCAGAATTGGCAAGAACAAAATGTTTAAAAATTAAAACCAGACTGACATTAAAGCCCCACTCTTAAATACAGTCAATTCTCACTATTCATAGTAGTTACATTCTATAAAGTCAACACTATTGGTTATAGAACCATTTTTCTACTTCTTCATTCATCAAGACTGAATTAGTGAATATAGAACCACCTGCTCCTAAAGAAAACAGAATGCAATCTTAATAAACCACAAGTGAAATGTTCACATCAGGAAACTGAGATTCTTTCCCCCTACTCTGAGCACACCTGCGAATGACCACAAAAATCATATACTGATTTTGAAATTAGAAATAAACTTAAGTGAGTAGATGAATTCATAAATATGGAACCCTCAAAAGTAATGAGGCTCAACTATATTCATATCACGCAACCAGGGCCCAACAAGTACCTGGATAAAACATGATGTGGACAGCAAAATTAATCGATAGTTAATCATAGTCACCTTGAGTGTAATGAGATAATATGCTTCCTAATAGGTATTTAAGAAGGCATAAGTGGCCAGAAATTCTGACATGGCTTTATAGGGTCTAATCTGACAAAATAGCAATTAAAGTTTATTGTCCAATTAAATACAATTATCCAATAAACTTTTAAAAGTATACAAAGAATGGAAAGTGCTTACCTGAAGCAAATGCACATAGATTTTATAATTTATTACAGCCATTATGTCTCAAGCATACATTTTCCTTAACTTATGCAGTTGGAAAAATACTTTTCTAAAATAATTTAGGTCAATAACCTTAAAAACACATAAAACTAAAAAGTTTTTAATTTTCTTTCAAATATTGTAATTAACTGTGCAACTGAGTTTAAGGGAACAATGTCACCAATAAAATACAGGCTCGGGGCCTGTGGCTCAAGCAGCTAAGGTGCCAGCCACATACACCTGAGCTGGCGGGTTTGAATCCAGCCCAGGACTGCCAAACAATGACAGCTGCAACCAAAAAATACCCAGGCATTGTGGAGGGTCCCTGTAATCCCAGCTACTTGGGAGACTGAGGCAGGAGAATCACTTGAGCCCAGAAGTTGGAAGTTGCTGTGAGCTGTGATTCCACAGCATTTTACCCAGGGCAACAGCTTGAGGCTCTGTCTCAGAAAAAAAAAAAAAAAAGAATAAAGTACACAGTATGTCAACTAATTCTAAATACTCTGGAGTTTTCCCATGGAAAAGTTAATATTTTTTGACATTATCTCCTTTAATAAGCCAAGAGGAACTCATATCATGTAAATAAAATTTATCAACAAGTGAGATTTATTCATTTTGAATTTTCATAGAATATTTTACTAATGATTTTTATCTTTATTTCTTAAAAGAAGATAGGGAAAACCTCACACCAATAAAATTGTAATTCTCTCATCAATAAAATTGTAATTCTTATTTATGGAACTAACAAATACAAACCTTTTTACACAAAAACAATATTAAAACAGGGGTCCATTTTTCTGACCTTAGACCCTGCACAGTAAAGAATTTCCCTTCCCAAAGTAATGTAAATCAGTTCAATAAAGCAAAAGAAAAATGGAACACATAAAGTGAGTTCAATTAACTGATTCCCAAGAAAAGGGATTTGTGAAGCAGGGAAAGCCATGTGCCAGAAACTCAGCAATATGAGTAAAAGGGCTAGATTTTTGAGGGAGTGGAAGGAGGTAAGGAGAAAAACACAGAGAATGTAGGAACAAATAAAAATAGAATGAAAGTTAAATTTACTTAATTAAAATATAGGCAAAAAACAAGCTTTTCCTTAATCTCAAAAGTAGAGTTACTGCTTCAAATTCTAATTCCAAAGGCAAGCTTATGGTTTAAAGTAGTCAGAGTGGTTATAGCCAACATTCATATGTTACATTGTTCTATGCATTTTACACTGCTGAAGTCAAATACAATATGTAGAGACAAATCTATAAATTTAATGCTTTAAATGGCACACAAGAATTGAAATTTGGGGCAAATACACCAACCAGGTGGTCTTCAGTATGCCCAAAGAAAAAAGGTTGGAGGTTTTATAAAAAGGAGAAATGTTACATATTTTCCAGCACTAGTGAAGTTCTGGTAAGCTGGCAAACTGACTGGTGAGTAATGGTGGCGGGTAAAAACAAATCTTCAGTTGCAGGTTTTTTTTCTGTAGCCCTCAAATAAAACTGGTTTCAGGTTACAGCATGCAGTTTTAGCAGCCATTCTAGTAGCAGCAATGTTTTGGGTCTTGAAGGCTTTTGTGCTCCAGGCTTCTTAACTCTGTTTTAGTTGGGCATGACAAGTGTGAGCTAACTCATCAGCTTTCACAACACAAATGTGCTTCACCCTGTGAGATGTGGACAGTCAGCTCCATATCCTCAGGATCAGCATCCACAGATTCAACCAATCACAGCTCTCAAATATTTGAAAAAATGTGAAAATAACAATACAACAAGTAATACAAATTTTTAGAAATAAAGTATAATAACTATTGATATAACCATTACATTGTACTCAGTATTATAAGTAATGTAGAGATGACTTAAAGCACATGGAAGAATGTGGATAGGTTATATGCAAAGACTATACCATGTTACATAAGGGATTGTGCATATGAAAATTTAGGTATTAAGGTGTGTAGGGAGTGCGGGTCCTGGAACCCTATGGATACTGATTACAAACATACTGTTAGAATAACTAGTGTAAGGCCCAGTAATGGTGGAATTCAGCTGTCTGTGTGGTACCCTAAGCCCACAATGCAGACCAATTATTAAGTTAATTTGTTATTGCCATTTCAGTTTCTCTAACCTAATGCAAGTTGTGCAAGTGATTATGAACATGTTTTAATAATTGGTAAATTAGCAGTATGTTATAAAAGGTTGTACTATATATAAATATAAATATATAAAGTCATCTCTCTCAACTAGTTTGTTTTAATGACTTTATTTACAGAGTATAAAAAAGGAAGTTTATTCCTGCTCTTCTCCAAATTAAGAAAGGATTTTATATACATATATATACACATAGACTCATGCACACACACATACACACATGTACAAAAGCATTCTATACCTACTAATTTCAAAGAACAGCTATGAGGGGACTCTGAACGGGTTTTTTTTTCCTCCTCTAAGAATTCTTAAAATCATCATCAGTCAATAGTTTCTGTGTGTACTTACACTACTACTATGCTAAGCACTGCTTCATGATTTAAAAAGCAGGTTGAGACAGATCAGTAGCAATTTCTAGGACTACAGAAACTCTACTTCCAAATGTCCCTGGAAAAGCAATCTGGCAGAAGATCAGAGGGTCCATATGGCCATCTCCTTGATCAGATCCGACAGGTCTAGACTGGGAAGAAGCATATCCATGTAAGGGAGCCTGTGAGGATCCTCCTGGCCAAGCCTGAGCTACCTCTCCTAAGTCCTCATGATGTGAAAGCTAAGTATACCTACCATGGACCAAGAACCTACAAAAAATTAAAAATGCCTGCTTTAGAGCCATCCTCTTCACACTGCTCACTCCAGGCCTAAGTCAATCTTAGATGTCTGCTTTACCATTCTGGCCTGCTTAGTTTTAGCTGATTTGGGACATTGATAAATATGTCGAGCTTTGTTTAAAAAACAACATGCTAAAGAAAACTGAAAATTCTCTTTTCATTACCAACTCTGAAGCTTTAGGAGATTTTAATGTAAATATCAGACAATCACACTAGTTGGTCTTAATCAAGAAAATGGTTATGGTCACACCACCTGCTATGTTAACCAGGAGTCAAATGATGCTGTATCGATCCAGTGTTATTCTTCTGACAGATTATAGCCAAAAATTCTGTGATGGTTAGTTTTATGTGCCAGCTTGCTTAAGCTTATACTACATGGTTATTTCATCAAAAGTAATTTGGATGTTGCTATCAAAGTATTTTGTAGATGAGGTTAATACCTACAATAGTTGGCTTTTAGTAAATGGAATTACCCTCAATAATGTAGGCAAGCCTCACCTAATCAATTGAAGGTCATAAAAGCAAAACCTGAAGTTTCCAGCTTACCGGTCTGCCCAACAACCTTAAGGCTTACCAGCCCCCACAATCACGTAAACTAATTCCTTACAATAAATCTCTTAATAATAATAGAATATATACACATACAGTTGATATGTGTATCCCAACCCAATAGCAAATGACCTATGGTGCATCACTGAGGAGATCGACTTACACATTGAGAAAACCTAGGTAGAAAAAGAGAGAAAGGGGCATAAAGAATAAAGAAATAATGGCTGTAACAGTCCATCTTGGTCTCTCAAAGTGCTGAGATTACAGGCATGAGCCACGAAACCCTGCCCAATTTGAACTTTTTTTTTTTTTTTTTTTTTTTGGGACGGAGCCTCAAGCTAAACCCCTGGGTAGAGTGCCATGGCAACACAGCTCAAAGCAACCACCAACACCTGGGCTCAAAAGTCTCCTGCCTCCGCCTCCCAAGTAGCTGGTACTACAGGCGCCTGTCACAACGTCCGGCCATTTTTTGGTTGCAGCTATTAAAAGGGCCAGACCAGCGCCATTTTGTCATTTACAGCATAAGCTCTGTTAAACCACAGGGCCACTCCCTGCTGCCTTCCCCCACACCTGCGTGCACAGCCATTAAGCTGCTGATTGAGACACCTTAGGCAGACAGCTGCCATACCACCATAATAGGAAATAAGTTTCAGTCCCTTGAACAGCTCCCATAATAGGTAATAGGTTTCTACTGAAATTCAGGTATTCTCCTTCAACTACCTAATTAGACTGCACTACCTCTGGCCCCGGTTAAGAAATCCCCTGTACCAATCCAAATCCTTCTTTACTAGTGAAATCACTAACCACCAATGAAAAGTGTACTCGTACCCTCCTA
>CAUYQV010052189.1:0-20366 GCA_963574575.1 Galagoides demidoff
CACCAGGTGTGGGTCTGACCATGGGCACAGCACGTGACAGGCACCAGGTGTGGGTCTGACCATGGGCACAGCACGTGACAGGCTCCAGGTGTGGGTCTGACCATGGGCACAGCACGTGACAGGCACCAGGTGTGGGTCTGACCATGGGCACAGCACGTGACAGGCACCAGGTGTGGGTCTGACCATGGGCACAGCACGTGACAGGCTCCAGGTGTGGGTCTGACCATGGGCACAGCATGTGACAGGCACCAGGTGTGGGTCTGACCATGGGCACAGCACGTGACAGGCACCAGGTGTGGGTCTGACCCATGGGCACAGCACGTGACAGGCACCTGGTGTGGGTCTGACCATGGGCACAGCACGTGACAGGCACCAGGTGTGGGTCTGACCATGGACACAGCACGTGACAGGCACCAGGTGTGGGTCTGACTCATGGGCATAGCATGTGACAGGTACCAGGAGCCTCTGCCTCTCTTGCTTTCCAGAAAACAGCATCTCAGGGATAGCACATGGATATGACCCAATTTTTAAATCTGAAGCTTTATCTAAAATTGAGTCAAGTGTGTCCTGCCCTTCCTGTAGGTGCTTGGAAGACACATAGACCCTATGGCCACGGGTACTGTACCGCAGCTTTGCTTAAGAGCCAGAACTCTGGGAACAAACCTTCAGGTAAATTCACACCAACATAAAACCTTTCCTTTGAAAGAACTGTAGGATCTGAAGAACCAGCACAGCCCAGCGGTGAGTACTAAATCCTTCTAGTTCAGGGGTTCTCAACCTTCTTAACGCCGCGACCCTTTAATACAGTTCCTCATATTGTGGTGACCCCCAACCATTAAATTATTTTCATTGCTACTTCATAACTGTAATTTTGCTACTGTTATGAACCATAATGCAAATATCTGATATATGGGAGACCCCCAAAGGGGTCGCAACGCACAGGTTGAGAACCGCTGTTCTATTCATCACCCCCCCCAAAGCCTTAGTTTTTTAACATTAGGTTGCCATATAATTTAGCACTAGCCTAACTAATGACAAAAAAGATTAGTACTATTGAATTTGACTTTTCTTTGGGGAGGGTTTTTATTCTGCATTTACTTTTCATCAAGACTTCTATGGGTCCCAGGAAATGGCTGGTGGGAATCTCAAACCAGAATGAAGAACAGGTGTGGCTGGGGCTGAGCACAGAAGGTGAGCAAAATAACGTGTGGGGAACAGCTTTGTGACACTACCAACGCCCGCTCCTCTCTCTCCTCATACATACATACTGCTTCTACCAGGACTCACATGTCCACAAAACACTCATGACTAATGAGGAATTTCTATTTTTAAAGAGAAGCCACACTACACACAGAATTGAGTGGGGGAAACGGTTCTATTCTTGATGGGAAAAGCAAAGGCCAAGTTGTAAATTGTCACTGATTGTCCAGGCTGTGTGCCCAATGCTGGGGCTGGGGCGCCTGAGACAACAAGTTGTCTGACGACCACCACCCCACACCCCAGATCTTTGTATCTTTATAAAACATATTATTGAGGTTTAGAAGTTTAAAACACAAGATCTTTAAATGAGCATTTTCTGTCATTTTGCCTAAATGAAGGGCTAAGTATTTGAGCAGAATAAGAAAGCTAAATGGAATAGCAAAGAAGTGAAACGCCTCCTCTAATCTCAGCCAAAGAGGTGTGAGGTGTCCATGATTCCCTGGTAGCCTCTGTGAACTTGGAACACAGGAGGCTCAAAGCCCGGGAGCCTGTGACAGTCAGTGGCCTGGGCTGTCCCTACTTGTGTTGACCAACAGCTCTTTCAGCTTGTGCAGAAGACAAGTGCCATCATCAGGGACACCAGAGGAGTCTGGTGAACAGAGTGCTGGACAGAGAAGGTGCAGTCCCAGAAATCTTCATTTCTCTCCATCTGCCTGGAATTCAGAGACAGTCACCTGGAAGGCAGCAGAGCTGGCACCTGAGGGCTGAGGCTGGGAGGCAGGTCTCTGCAGGATGTTGGCAGGAAAGGGACAATCTTCCTTCCTTCTCAGCTCCTCTGTTGTCACCATCCCCTCAGGGACAGATTCAGATCCTGGGGACTCCTGGTGATAAAAGGGCAGGATTCATTTGCTATATAAGAAGTCAAACTCACAGAGTAAGATTTGTTGGAAGAGAGAAGTTGCTGAGGCTGGGAGCTCCTTGTCCCTGACTTGACAAAAAAATGACAAATCACAGATCCCAACTGAATATAAAGAAAATTGTATCTTTTTGGTGCTTAACGAGCCAGTTCTGTTTTAGAATGATTGTCTTTCTGTAATAGCCTTTGGTGAGCCCGGGGGGCATCCATGTATCTTCCTTTCTCTCTCATTTCCTACCCCTCCTGTCTCTCTCATTCTGCCTTCCCCACTTTCCATTCCTAAGTGGTGACTAGGACACATTTTGGTATTAAAGCTTGCAAAGATGGTGCATGTACACATATCACATGCACATGTATACACACCTATCATGTGTACACAATCATACATGCACACATATACACACATGCATCACATGCACACGTACATGCACGTGTAAACACGTGTCACATGCACACACACGCATGCTCATGTATACACATGCATCGCATGCACACGCACACACACAAGCACATGTATACACACGTATCACATGCACACATATACACAGACAGGCTTTTGGATACACACAAACACATACATGCAATTGGCTTCCAACCAAATTATTCCAGACCCAGGTTAGGTCCAGGAGCCCTTTTCCCCTGGTCCATTTCTGTTTTCTCTTTGTGAATGCATTTTTCTCTCGGTGCTTTAATAGTGGGAATCAGAGCTGAGCTGAGGGACTGTGTAGGTAGAAAAATGCTGATACTTCCTACTGCCTCCCAGGGTGTCTTCTGAAGGTCATCAGAAAGTGTCCTTGCTAAGGAAAACTCTGTACTTCTCTCCAGGCTTTTCTTGCAGGAGCAGGGTTGGAACATCATATCCAATTTACTCTTTTCTGGAATTGCTGTTGGCCTGCACCTTTCTTGTGCTGGAGAAACCTTTCTTCTTCTCTCTGCCTGGGGTGGAGGTCACAGGGAGAGGCATTGTCAACTTGGGTTGGGGGAATAAACTGTGAGGGCCAAGGGTACATGAGCACAAGTGTTCCCCAGGGGTTGGGGGGGCTGCTGCTGCATTTCCTGCCAGCTTGATGGGAGATCTATAAATTCACAGCTTTCTAGCCACTGGCTTTGAATCTGGCCCTTGCCCAGCTTCCCAAGCCTTTTTCTGGTTTCTGCATCCACATTCCAGGAGGGTTGTGTTCTGATGATGGCTGAGGCAGTGTGGAGAGTGGATGAGTTTCTGAAGGTCACATCACCTGACTGTCCCGGCCATGCTCTGCTGCCAGGATCTCATTCCTTTTGGCTGTGGCTTCAGGCAGGAAGGTCCACGAGGCCAGGAGTTCAGAGAAATGCCTGTGGAGATAGTTTCAGCTTATAGCTAAGGTGTAGCTCATTTCACACAAAAGTGAGGGTGACTGTCATGAGCACAGGGCCTGTTCACTCCGTGTGGCCACACTGAGCACTTTCTCTGCCCCAGTCCACAGGGTACAGGCCTGGAGTACAGGAAAGGATGGAGGTGGTCCCAGAATTTCTTCTTCAGTAGGTCCTTGGTCTCAGTGATTCAAAGAATAGATCCATACCACAGTGCAGTGGCAAGGCTGTATTTATTTCATGGAAAAGAATACAAAGAAAAAACACCAGAGCTCCGGGCAGACAGAAAAACTCAAGGTGGGAGATCTCCCCTCTCTGCGTGGGTTCTTTGTATAGAGATATACATAGTTGCAGGGGTCCTTTGTAGTTACATCAGACTAGGACTTGGTAACAAGTGAATGGATACAGACCCTTCTGCTGGGGTAAGATGAATAAACCCATTAATGAATTGATACAGTCCCTTCCTCTGGGAAGAGGTGAATGAATGCATTAATTAATGGATACAGTCCATTCATGAAATTGGCCAGGCCTAGAAAACTTACATGAAATTGACCAGGCCTAGAAAAATGGGGGAGGGGGGGTCCCTGTTCAGCCACAAATGCAAGGGTAGGGTGACACTAAGGCGCTGTTATGTCCCTAGCAGTCGTCTGGCTGATCCCCCCTCCTTACCTTCCAGCCTTCTCCCCCCCAAGGCCCCCCAGCCCTCTGGTTCCTCTGCCAGCTGCCCCAGCACCAACACCACCAGGGCGGAGGTGGCAGGTCCTCCCCTCAGTTCTCAGAGCTGGCTGGGGCACTCACCCTGTATCAGAGGGATCTACGCGAGGAGCCCCCATCCAGGGGAGAAGGGGTGTTGGTGGGAGAGGCCGCCTAGGACCCTGAGTGGTCAGCGCTGATGAACCTCCCCCTTTGCCAAGTATTAAGCCAGAGCAGCCATCTCCGCTGCTTGTGCTACAACCGGCCTCAGCCCAGAGCGAGGTAAAATACACAACCGCTGTAACCCGGCGTGGGAGGACGGGAGGGCTGTGTTAGGCTGTTCTGTGCTGCTGCAACAGAACTCCACGGACTGGCAAATTTATAAAGAAAAGAGGTTTGCCTGGCCCACAGTTCTGGATGCCGTAAAGGAGCTCATACCGGCATCTGGAAGATGGACGCAAGCTGGAAGCAAAGAGAGAGATGGGGCTGAGCTTGTCCTCCCATCGGAAGCCCTCCAGCATGATGGCACTCATCCACCACCCCCCATGGTGGGGCCCTCTCCGCGCCATTACCGTGGCAAGTGAGTTCCAGCACAAGTTTTGGTGAGGACATTCAAAAAACCGCAGCAGAGGCTGGCACCTGGCCGGACGTGGGAAAATTGACCGGGTGTCCAGGGTGCTGCTCGTCAGGGCTCCAGGGGGCGCTCACACACTCCCTAACCCCATGCTCATCCTCTCCCCCACCCACACGTGCGGAGTCAGAGGCGACCTGTCCTTCTCTGCACTGGGACAGAGCCTTGTGCAAGGTGTTGGGGTAGAAGGAGGCACTCATCAACTTAGATACACTTCTGTTTTTCTGTAGCAGAGTTTTGTTTTGCAAGGCGAGCTTATTGGTAGGTCATCTATTCTAAGCACCTGCAGGCCAGGTGCTCATAGGGGAGAACAGACTGGACCCAGTCCCCTAGGGCTTGCACCAGGAGGAAGAGTGCTGACCCAGGAAGGCGCCAGTTGGACGACCCCCTAGGAGAAGGATGCGATGCTCTCCTGGGGTAGGAGGACGAAGCGGGTGCTCAGATTTCAACAGAGGCTGAAGGGAGCACACCATGAGTCTGGGGTGCTTCCCTCATGGGAACAGGGAAGAGGCCTCCCTGCTGCTGGCGTCTGACCCCTGCTGGGAGGCCCTGCCTCTTGGCTGGTTTAGTAAAGAACTTGCTATTCCCATGGCACTCTGCCATAAGTTACTAGAGGGTCCAGCGATCTGAGTGCACTGGGGAGCAGGTAGGGAGTTCTTTTGCCCACGGCTGCCCCTCAGTGAGGACCAGAGCCTGTGCTTTCTTAGATGGCCTGCAGAGGACTCCCTCACAGGTCACTATGGGCACCCTTGGTCCCATGGGCTCCCCCAGGCAAAGGTGAAGTGGACCCTAAGCCTAACTTCTCTGTGGCCCAATAGTTAATCCTACTCTGTTCACTTCAGAATGGAAACGAAGTCTTGGGTTCTAAGACATTGTTCTTTTTTATTTTCCCTCTTACCTTGGGGCTTAGTTCGTAGCTGTGGGTTCCTTTCAACTGACTTCCTCTACTACTGGGAAGTATCACATCCTCTAAATCACTCCATAAAGCCTCCCCCCAATATTTAAAATACCTTTTGTTTCTAACATCCTGAAATACTTAACTAAGCTTTTTACAGATCAAATCCATCCCAATTTTGTTTATTTTCAGTTTTTCACAGGTGGCAAGAGAGCTGAGCCTTATTGTTGGCACACAGCTGGGGTTTTTTATTCTCTGCTACCTGGAGGTTTACAAAAAGTAGTCAAATAGGAGGAAGGCACAAAACCACCTGACCTCAGGTCCAGCCTGGTGCTGCACTGCTGAATACAAACTGCAAAGACCGCACACGGAGACTGCTCTGCCCCAGGCCATGCCTGTGTACCCCAACCAGCCAGAAAGGACCCGGGCTCACTGAACACTGCTTTTGTTATTATTTTTAACATTTGATATGGGAATAATTTTAATAAATGTCTAAGAAAAGATTACAAAAAGAGAGCAAGAACCCATAGGGTCACCTCTTTGCCCATCTGCTTTTTTATTTACCTGTCTGTGTGTGTGTGTGTGTTACACACAACATACATACCACATATACGTGTGTACATGTAAGTGTGTTCATGCACATGAATACTTTCCAAACCATTTGAGAATGACTTCACACATTATGTCGCTGTACCCCTAAGACTGGCTATTCTTTTATAGCTTTTATGTAACCATAGTACAGTTATCGACTTTGGTAAATTTAACATTATTAACGATATTTTCATCTAACCCACCATTTAGAGTCCCAATTTTGACAAATGACTCAATAAGGTACTGTTTAGTATTTCTGCCTTCTGGAAAGGATCCAGGCTAAGATTACATATTACATTTACATATCACGCTTTTTTGATCTCTAAGATGATTTCTCTTCTTTATCTTTCTTAACCCTGACATTTAAGAAGAATCCCACCCAGTGTGCGTCTCTCTGCCTCCCACAGGTCTGTGCCCATGCCCTGGTGTAGGCTGGTCTGCCCCTCACTGAGGCCAGGGCTGATCACCTAGTCAAGGTTTGTCTGATGTCTCCCTATGTGCTTACTGGGTTTTCTTTCTGGTCTAATGAGAAATCAGTGAGGAGGCCCTCAATGCCTTGAGGCTCTCCGTCCTAATGAAAGAGCACCCCACCCCAAACAGACTCCGCATTCCTTAGTGACTCTACGGGAACTCTTCTGTTCCCAGAAGGTCGCAAAAGGCCCTAGGAGCCTTCCTCATTGACAAGCCCCACCTGGCATTCAGCAGTAAGCACAGTCCCCAGGAGTCCCTGTTTATACTTGGCATCTGTGTATCATTGGCACAGACCCGCTGTTTCCACCCTTGATTATTTGGAAACGCCAGGGGTCCCAGATGTGGCTAGTGGGAGCTCTTTCCCATGACATACCCCTGTCATTTTTTTTCCCTTCAGCGTGTCCTTGCTTTCTGACAAAATAGACTGGTGCAAATTGACAAAAATTCTCTCCTTGACCACACTCTAGTCAGGGCCTTTTGAAATCGTCTGCAACTAGGCCTTGACATTTTGGACTTCCAAATCTGTCCCCGCATTGTCCAGTTTCAGCGGGGATTCCTTACATCAGCTTGGCCGGGGTCCACGTTGCCTACCTCTGATCACTCTGGCCATCCAGGCAGGTGCTTGGTCCTCTGCCACCTACAGGGATGTCAGGTCAGCTTGGTGCCTTCAGGAATAGCCCTGCTGGGATCTCCCCTGACTTCTGATGCGCCCCTGCAGTTATGTTCCATTCATGGACCTTCACTGAGCTCCCTGCTAACATTACTACTTTTCCTTATTTCTGAATTGAGCCCATTTCTCCAGTGAGGTTTCTTTTCACCTATAGTGATAGTCTTCCTGGATAAAATCTGTTATTGCTGCTTTAACCAAGTGCCAGCTTTGCTTGTTCTTTAACAAAGCTCATGTGTCATCCCCACACCATCCCTGGGTTCTGACATTCGTGTGCCTAACAGGAGGCACCTGGCACCTGGCTGGTTTGCTTTAGTGCTCTGGAGTGAAAGGCTGATGGTCAAATCGTGACTCCTTTGGTGGCAAGAGGCAGAAAATCTGCCTCGAATGAACCAAGCAGAACCTCAGTGTGTCAGCTGCCAGAACGTAAAGCAAAGCTGAACAACAAACCCCAGAAGAGAAAGGTGCCGTCTGCCAGGATGCAGGCACCACAAGGCATCTCTGTTTAGGGGGTTCATCTTTGCTTCTTTCAATGGGTCACCATAGTCCCAGACCTCGCCCTCCAGTGACAGGAAGCATTGCATGGTGCCCTGGCTTACGTGGCTCAGCTCCCACCATCGGGAATTCCTGCTCAAAAACCCTGGGGCAGAAATTCTTTTCTGACTTGAATCAGGCTGTCATCCCTGCATTGATCAAGAGGGCCACAGCTAGTGGGAGCCCCCGAGTTATGAACAAGCCCCCAAGTTATAGGGGCTGTAAGTTTGTTCTTAACAAGTTACATTCAACTTCTTTGAGCTTGAATGTAAATGGGAACAGGTGCATTTACCTATTACCTGTAACAGCCTCCATTCCTAAGTGTGAGTCATATGTAAGTCGGATGTTTGTGACTTGGGGACTGCTTTTATAGGCTCAGAAAAGAAGAGGACAGTTTCTCATCTGGCCAGGTGGAAGGAAGAGGGGGTAGAAGGGGACAGGAGTTTGGGCAGGCCGGCCTGTGCTGTCCCCGTCAGATGCAGTGACACTTTGTTGGCTTCCTGTTCACTATTTTCAGGTGCCATAAACAAATCATTGTTTCTTCTGAGTGATGCTGGAATGTGACATTTCCAACAACTCCAAGACCACATGATGTCCTGGACAAAGTTTCATGACCCGTGGCAGTGAAGCCTTTAGTGTCCTCCCTGTATTTACCTGTCTGGTATGTGGCATCACACGTGGGAGAGGGAGCTTCCCACATGCTGGAAGGAGGGAGCTTAGAGAATGGTCCTAGCTCCTGGAGCCTAGTATAACCTTGGCCTGGCCTCTGGGACCTCAGATGAGCTTGAAAGCCTCTTTCTGCTAGAACGTCCATGACTGTGTCTGTGTCCAGTAGACTTACTAGGTTGATAGCTTTGGCCCTGCCTTCCCTTGGAGCTCAGTCAGCTCATGCCTGCTGGTGACCACAGACGGAGACAGCCCAGTCCTGCACTAGCCTCCTTCCCTCCCTATGACATAATTTCCAGCTCCCTTCTGGCATGCCTTCAACAGGCTCCCGGTGTAAACAGGCTCTGTGGGTCCTGCTTCACCCGTCATATTCCAAATTAGGTGTGTCCACTGCCATGGTAAGAAGCACAGGGCATCACACCACCAGGCTCCTCTACCCAACACGCAGCCCCTGTGCTTATCATCTCAGGAACAGAGCCCCATGCACAGTCAGCCCCAAAGCCACAGATCTTACTGTCACCAGCCCTGGTGGCCCTAACAGCTGCCACTCCCAGCACTAAGTGGAAGGAACTCCATGAGAGACACTTGGAAGTGGGTGCTGGGTCCAGCAGGGTTAGGCGACTTGTGTTTTGACTTTATTATGAATATGTCATGTTTCTAGGGGTATCGACATGCCTAGAAAGTGGGATTGAGGCTAAACTACTTGTTCCACCATGCAGGATGGGATTAGTGGTGCCTGGGCCGGGCCAGAAATGCAGCTGTGTAGACAGACCGCAGTGACCTCATCTCCTTGGCCCCCTCCAGCTGTGCTGGGGCAGTTCTGGTTGCAGGGGTGGGGGGGGGGAAACGCTGTGCTCTGGGAAGGTCTGTGAGCGCCTGTGGATTTGAGGGGACCAGGAGATGACTGCTTTACAGAGAAGGACATCCACACATGATTACAGAGGTGGTGTGGGCAGGTGAGCTCCCCTATTCAAGAAGGGGACAAAGACAGAGAGAAGCTGTATGGAGCATTAAACAAATTAAAGGACGTCTGTGCTTCTGAGAGAGACAGAAACAGGAAAGGGATGGACGCTACTGTCAAAGGAAGTGAGTCATGTTCCATTTCCAGAAAAGTGGTGGCTAATAAAAAGAAATAGTTGGCAAAATCAGTAAATTTTACAGTATTTGGTTATTTTCACAAAGAGATTACAGAGAGGTTGTAGCCTCCTCTTGACCTGGTTTTTCCTGGTGGTAAGAGTGGACCAGCTCGTGTTGTCCTGCCCTGTGACTTCAGGACCTGGATGAGTGGCGTCCTCAGGGCATTTCTCCCAATCACTTAGCTCACGTCCACCAAGCGCTTTATTACAGCGGAGGTTAGATTGGTAACTCTATGAATACTTGATTCACAGAATGTGCAACAGCTAAAAGTAGCAGAGTTTCATCGAGTCTTTAGCCCATTTTAGCCAACCCTTTCTTTTTATTTCTGGATAGTTGATATCAATAAGGCATTACTGAAGACATGTTTTTTTCCAGTCCTTTTGAGCCCAAATTAAAAATGACATCCCACAAGAAAGATGCAGCTGAAATTTTTAGACGACAAACTTCAAACATTCAAATTCTTATAGAATTCTTTATATCAAACCTACAGTGAATGTGACACCAGTGTGGACCACTGCCCACTCCAGCAGAGAGGGTTCTTGACCCCATGTAAGAACAAATTCAAACACGGGGCTGTAGCTGAAGAGCAGAATGCAGACGTAAATGTAGGCACAAACAGATGCGTTTGTGGAAAAGTGTTTTAGGTCAGTTACGCACTTTCAGAGTACATTCTTAAGGAAATATGGAAAGTGACTTTGCCAACAATGAACGATGGGACCCCAGCGTTAGAGTCTGTCCTTTTATGCTAAAGCCTAATAATATGCTGTACTGGGGATAGAATATCCATAGGTTTCCTGGGAACAGGCTGGAGAGATCCAAGAACTGGGAACCCTCTCCTTCTTGGACCTTACAGGGTCTCTCCTGACCTATTCTGGCACCAATGGGTGTGGTTTTTATCATGCTAAAGAGGACAGTTCATTTAGGGCCTCAACTGTGCAATTAAAGGGCTTCCTCTTTTGCTTCAGATGACAATGTTGTACTGAGGGCAGGATGACTGGGCCCTGCTGGCTGCAGGTCTTGGCCAAGCACATTCACACTCTCATAGCCGGTCCTTCTGTGCCTTCCCCTTCAGGCCTGCCCACCTGCCTGCAGGCTCTCTGACTCCTGCCTCAAATGTTAAAACTAGAATGATACAGACGTAAATCTGAGCACAAACATAACTGATTCCATCAAAAGTGGACATTTTATGGCTCGGTGCCCACAGCTCATCTGTTAGGGCACTGGCCACACACACTGGGGCTGGCGGGTTCGAACCCGGTCCCAGTCTGCTAAACAACAATGACAACTACAACAAAGAAGTACCCAGGCATTGTGGCAGGTGCCTGTAGTCCCAGCTACTTGGGAGGCAGAGGCAAGAGAATCGCTTGTGCCCAAGAGTTTGAGGTTGCTTTGACACCACAGCACTTTACCAAGGGCTACACAGTGAGACTGTGTGTCAAAAATAAAAAATAAAAAGTGGACAGGCTCGGCACCTGTGGCTCAAGTGGCTAGGGCACCAGCCATATACACGTAAGGTGGTGGGTTCGAATCCAGCCCAGGCCTGCCAAACAACAATGATGACTGCAAACAAAAAAAATAGCCAGGCGTTGTGGTGGGTGCCTGTGGTCCCAGCTACTTGGGAGGCAGAGGCACCTGAGCCCAGGAGTTGGAGGTTGCTGTGAGCTGCGATGCTACAGCACTCTACCCAGGGTGACAGCTTGAGGCTCTGTCTCAAAAAAAAAAGAGTGTACATTTTAGAGGGATATGGCACAAATTTAGAAAGTCCAACCTTCAGTCAGAAAGTGGGAAGCTAACTCCTGTAAAATTAGCATATTTTAGACAAATGGAGTAATCCAACAAATGACACGCTGTCTCATGGTCTTCCATTCTGTGTCCTGCTGTGTGTCCTTGTGTCTCTGGCCAGTGCTGCACTGGGCTGCTGCGGCTGGAGACACAAGGGAGGCAGTGACTTTGGCCAGACGTGTGACCGGTCTTTGCCCCACCCCCTGCACACCCCCTGCGAGTCCCTCCACGGGTAAGCCAGGTGACACACTCGGGGCGTGGATTCTCCCCAATGGCAGCCTGTTTCAGAGGGAGGGTGTCAAATTGCTCTGTGCACCTTCTAAGGGCCTGGACCCCGGCTCAGCTGCTGAATCCCAGAGTGAAAGGCCCAGCTCAGGGAGATGCGCCCGAGAGTGACTCACTGTCCAAAACTTTTATGTCAGTTACAGATTTGGGGTCATCTAAGCATGAATGACACCACGAGGTGGATTTTTCTTCAGGATATGCTAATCTAAAGCAGTACTCAGACCACAGCGCAGAGAAGCAAGTCTGACTTAGGAGACTGACGCGGGTGCACCGCCTCGGCCCGAACCAGCACCCTGCGATTCCCACACTCCCCCACCCTGGGCTTGCACCACAGTCCCAGTGTTCCAGTTACTTCACAAATGTCTCAGAAAATGCCGTAGTTCCCACCGCACGCTCAGGTGAGTCGGCTTTTGCTTTGCGTTTCTGCCACAACAAAGGAAGCCTGAATGAAATTTTTTTTCAGCGTGTAAAATTTACAGAGCAGTTTACGCAAAACTGAGTGAGGTCACACTCTGTTAAATCATGACTGACTCAGCTGTTTGAGTAGAAAAGACATTGTTTATTCTAACGGCCACAAACCTGTTGGCAATAGTGTTTTCAAAAGTGAGGAATTTGGGAGTACAGCAGCGGTGTCCGGTCCGTAGGGTCTAGTGGCACGGTCAGCCTGTACTGAACAAGGTGCCTCCCGTGCTGGTCTCCTGAGATGCACTGGAGCCCAGGAGAGGGGACGGGACAGCAGGTGGCCTGAACTGTGGCACAGCTCAATCACCGGGAGAATGCTGCCCTATGAAGTGGTCCCAATATCCACCCAGGAAAGCCACAAACCCAGGAGGGAAGGCGTCCAACCAGTTTGGGTGACGGAGGACAAATGTGTGAAGAGAAGCATGGAGTGCTCCCATTTCAGAGAAGCTTCACGCCTCTGGTATCTACTATAGCTACAGCTTTGTTCCCCTGTAAATTTGGTGTTAATACAATCTGCTTCCACAAAGACTTACTAAATTGAACTTCGGCTACAATTTCACCTCTAGCTAGGAAAGCAGAGGTACGTGACACTGTGATATTAAGGACAGCCTGGACAGGAGGTCAGGGCTTATGGAACTGTAAAATGCTGCATGTCCTGGCCTCTAGGTCTGTCCATTTTCAAATAAAATAACAACTCTCTCTCCTTCAGTTTTTTAGACTTCTTGGTAAAGGTTAAATTTGCAAAGAGAAAAACAATTCAAGCCTTTTAAATTGATAGGAGTGGGGGAAATGCAGAGAAGCAGGCTGAAATGTGTGATGTCAGGTAGTGGGAGCTGATCACAAACGCCTTTGGAAATCCAGTGACTTCGTTGCTCTTCTGGAACAATTAAGAGAAATTCAGAGTTTTTGCAAGGCTTCCACAGATTTTTCCCTAGACATATTTGAGCTGTTTCCCTAGTTTAGCTGCCTGACAACTCGCCTCATGAACTTTTACAAAGTAAAAAGGCAGACTTAAGAGACAAAAAGATAAAACTGCTTATCCAGAGTGAGATCAAATCCGAAGCTGGATTCTACTTAATTGATGTTATTAATTCAAAGACTCCACTGGGTTCTAGGAGTGAAATATCCCCAGCTGCTCTATTTCCAGCCATCACTCTCTCAGACCGCAGTCAGGCTTGTAAGTACAGGCCAAATTCAATATGGACAGACATTTAAGAATAAAAAAACTCATTTCACTTAAACTTCATTTTATTAAACTCAAGGTATTTGTCTCTGGTTGATCTAGTGACTCAAAGGTTTCATGCTGGCCTCCTCTGAGGGCTTTGGAAAGCCTGGTGTGCCCACAGAGGATGCAGCTGATCAAACAGAGACGGCCACTCATCCCAACATCAATGGCGCTTTCAGTGGATTCACGTGTAATTGAAATGCCCCACTTGCACTGAGGTCGCCAGTGCAGGAAAACACAGAAGAGGGGTGTCACCCTCCTCACCACGGGTTGTGAACACTGTCCTGGTTTTTATCAGCTACATCTTGTAACTGATTCTAAATGTGAGAAAATTATGGGCCACCAACATGTGCAGGTCTCAGTTCACCTTCACGGAACAGCCACTAGGCAGACTGATGACAAAAAATGATGTCAGAAATGGACAAAATAGATCACCGGCGGAGAGGAGCCTGCAGCCAAAGGTCACGCCTCCAGGCAGAAAAGAAGGCGTGCTGTCCAGCGGAGCCCTCACAACCCCCAGCACCTCCGCCATGCCTCCGCCCACCCCAGCCAGCAGAGTCTGCCTTGGGGAGCTGAGTGTTTTATAATCACCAGAAGAAATATGTCCCCCATGACAAACTCAAAACTGTCATGTATGTATGTATACAATTAGGTGCAGATGTTGACTTTTGTACAAAATGTATTACAATGGATTCGATTATTGAAATTTTGTGTCATCCTTAATCACATAAGCCATCCCTCTTTTCACCTTGCTTATGCTGGGTGATGCCTGGATTAGAGGGCAGAGAGGACCATGTGGCTCTGTCTACTGGGGAAAAGAGAATCATTTTCTTCCTAGAATGACCCCATAGTTTGACAGAGGAATGATTGCAGTCATTTTATTACAAAGTGTATTACTAAATAAGCCAAAATTCTTAGGCCAACACACACACACCATGCTACTATCCATGCCTTCAATTATTGTCATTAATTAAGAGAGTGGATTTTACCCAGAAGAGCTTAGTTGAGAGATCTGTTTGTGGTTGAGCATTTTCCCCTCTATGGCGCTAGAAATATCATTGTAAATGTGGCAATTAACAACATCTCTATCTGCAGCTCAGAAAGTGTTGACACAGATGTTTGGCTAATCATTCATAGCAAATAGCTATTCCCATAAAGGCTAAGATTAGTCGAAATTGGCACACATTTCTTTCTTCTGTGAGTCTCATTTGATTATAGATGATGTTTTGTTAGAGAGTATCCATGCAACCTCATAAATGATGTAAACTCCAAGAAAAACAGACTCTGTGCCAAAACCAAATTAAATATGCATCAGAAAAATGTGAGCTTGATTCAGGTTCAGGTACCACGAAACTCGCCTTGGCCTATTGTTGTTAAAACCTTCAGGAAAACTATAAAAAGAAGCCCTGACATTAATATCAATTTACAGTTGGTGCGCCTGCCAACATTTATTCAACACAAAGCTCCTCTGGCTGTGTCATCTCCAGCACAACACATGGAGGCAGCAGTCACAGCTTTCAGAAGCTCTGAAGGATGGCCCACGCCGCCCGGCGAGGCAGAGCTGGCTGAGCTGGCAGATGCGCTGCCACAGCCCGTTTCTCTTGTGATCAGCGGAGACGTGTCTGGGAGCTGGGGAGAGAGGTGGCTGTTCCTCCTCCCGGCTCCCCCATGAACAGTTTCTGTGCTTCTATCTGTCATGCTCCCCTTTCTCTCCCGTCACTGATGCATTCAGCCTGTGCCTCCCTTCTCTGCTTCACCGCCCCCTCCCGTGCACATCCCTGGAAATCCGAGTGGACTTACCCATGAGGTTACGTTTGGATCTTCTGTCTTATTTCTCTACTTACCTCCATCTCAGGAATTGAGGTTTAGGAGAGAACACGGAAGGCAACACCAATGCCCAGGGGAGCACCGGGTGCTCCGGCAGGAAAGCATCACCCACTTTCCATTTAAAAAGGTGTCGTTCATGTGCCACACACCTGCTGCTGGGAAGGGTTCTGCCAGGTTCTGAGGACAGGGGGACCAAAACCTGGATGTCAAATGGTTGCATAGACTTCACCTTCTTGACCTCCACCATAGACACTAGGAAGCAATGTCACAGGAAAAGCAAATGGATAGTTTGGGTAACTAGGAGAAGTGATTAAGTCCAGGGGCCCTACCCTCATCAATGGATTAGGACCCTATGAAAGGCTGGAGGGAGCTGGCTGAGGCCTTTTCTGGCCTTCCATCCTGTGGGAACACAACATTCCTCCCATCTGAAGGACTCAGCATCAAGGCACCTGCTGCAGAGCCCGCGCCCTCACTGGGCGTCCTGCTGCAGAGCCCGCGCCCTCACCAGGAACTGTTCCGCAGAGCCCACGCCCTCACTGGGCATCCTGCTGCAGAGTCCGCGCCCTCACCGGGCGTCCTGCTGCAGAGCCCGCGCCCTCACCAGGAACTGTTCCGCAGAGCCCACGCCCTCACTGGGCATCCTGCTGCAGAGTCCGCGCCCTCACCGGGCGTCCTGCTGCAGAGTCCTTGCCCTCACCAGGAACTGTTCCGCAGAGCCCACGCCCTCACTGGGCATCCTGCTGCAGAGTCCGCGCCCTCACCGGGCGTCCTGCTGCAGAGTCCGTGCCCTCACCAGGAACTGTTCCGCAGAGCCCACGCCCTCACTGGGCATCCTGCTGCAGAGTCCGCGCCCTCACCGGGCGTCCTGCTGCAGAGCCCGTGCCCTCACCGGGCGTCCTGCTGCAGAGTCCGCGCCTTCACCGGGCATCCTGCTGCAGAGTCCATGCCCTCATCAGGCACCAGAGTTTCACCTTGGACTTCCCAGCCCTTGAATTGTGAGAAAATAAATGCCTGTTCTTTCCACATTGTTGAAATGAACTAAGGCAGCACCTCACACAATTCTCCCACCTCCATTTCACCAATGCCGGTTAAGCTTCTTCTGTGCCTGGTACCTTGGCCCAGTACTCCTTGACCTCCTCACCATGGCACGGGACAAAAGTGACATGCCCTTTTATTTTAAACAAAATTTTCAGGGAAGACAAGGGAGAAAAATGGACAAACACACGCACCCTCTAGGGCTTTACGAGGACATCTCCTACTAAGGTCTTATTACATTTGGATTTGTTTTCAGGATCCTGAACAGGGCCCTGTCCCTAACCTCCCATACTGTGGCACTAGTCCTGCTTGTCCTGAGGGCTCAGCTCAGGAATCTGCACCCTGAGTACAACGTATATCCATCTGCTGGTGTACCCATCTTTCCTTCCTCGGGCGACTGTGAACCCCTTGACACATAACTCATTCTGTGCAACAGAGCTGTTGGCTATGACAGCACACTGACCACCTGCCCTTCCCCACAGACAGCTATTAGCCATATGTCATAAAGGAACTGAATATTTTAATTATATTTCATCTTAACTAATTTGAATTTCTATCCCAATAACTGAACATGGTAGCAGTTACCATACAGGACAAGTACCTCCCAGGCATTCTATCCTGCTTGGAACAGAGCATCTGGCCCACCACGAATAAAACAAACTGAACTTAGCTGCTAAAACCTATCTTAGTTGTTGGTTTAAATGGTTAGACCTTCTGAGAGATCAGGGAAGTTGCTGTTCTCCTTCCTTCCTTTTCCAAACATGTGATGGGTTGCCCTGCACCAGCCGGGATGCTGTCTCACTGGGCCCCTGCTCCACTGTACCGAAAGCCTTTCTGCAGAGGTGTCCTGCACAGAGGTCTATGCACTGTGGGAGGCCTGGAAGCAGGGCCAGGACCTGAACATGACCTGAAAATGCTCCTGGGTGGAAGGAGCCTGGCTAGCAGGAGAAACAGGCAGGTAGGCATCAAACAACACAGGGCCCTAAAGGCATGGGGACATCAGAATTTTGTTTAAAGCATAGTGGAAAGCCATTGGGGCACTCAGAGCAGGGACAGACCATAATGATGTTACTGAGGTTTTAAACACACCAGGTGTGTTCTCCCAGGTACCAGGCTCCAGGTTAGAAGAAGCGTGGAGAGACAGAAGGCTGGGGAGGGCCACGATTCTGGGGGGATCATGGTCTAGGGGGACAAATGGCCCAGCTGGAGGGAGGGAGGTGGGGCCCAAGAGCGCCAGCAGAGCGTTCCAATGTCGGATTTGGGCTCCATGGACAGGATGCGGTTTCCTGAGGTTGGGCTGGAGCTCTAGGGACACAGGGACACACAGACACAACCTGGAGTGAGGGTCGAGGGGCCGCTTGCTGAGATGTGTGTGATTTCAGGGACGTGGCAGATGTCTATCGTGGACAGAGAAGAAACGTTGGAGAAGCCCAGGGACATCTCTGTGGGCATGTGGCAGGTAAGGCAAGCAGGGAGGCGTCTAGGGCAGCTGACCTCGGCAGCCGCCACCGCTTGCTCTGAGATTGAAAACTTATTAACACAGAAGACACTGCAACTGAGGCCAACCAGAGACACATCCATTTTCTCTCTTTAAGTTTCCCAGAAGAGTTCTGGTGGATGAGGGAGCTCCGATTCAAACAACTTGTCACAGGGCTGGTCCTCTTACTGGGCGGCGAGGGGCCGCCACCTTAAATCACCCCCACGCTCCATTTCCCATGTACTGAGCCATTAGATAAAGCTGTTGAGAAATGCTGGCACCCCCGGGTCCCCTCAGATGTTACTTCTCACAGCAGACTGCCGCAGGGAGATACATTTAGATTCCCTCTGAAGCAAACCTTACCCCAGTAATTGTGCAAGCACACTGTTTTAAATTACACTTTTATTGTCTGGCCCTTGTCTTCCAACTTGTAATTCTTTCTCATCGTTCTCGGGCTGTTCTGATCCGCACCCTCTCTCCTCATAGGACAGTCATTAAACTTCTCCAGTCCCCAGTAAACGGTGGAAAGAATGAATGGGCTTGGCTTTCAATACTCCTAAATAGACAGTTGGGAAGTGATCGAAAATTACAACCAGGCAGCTTAATGATATTAATATGGTCTGTTTGAGAAAATGAGCCTCTGCCCTGGTCCCTGGGCTCCGTTTTGTTTCTGACATCAGAGCTGGGGGGAGGCCGGGAGGGGCCATTGGGAGCAGCTCCAGGGAGGAGACGCGGCAGCAGTGGGCTGCTGTCCACCTGGAGGGGCTTCGCTTGTTTCACGTGCAAACAGGAAATCAATGGCAGCTTCCTCCCTCAGCAGGAGGAGCTGGTGGTCCGGCACTGCGGGGTTTGGGCTGAGGTGCTGGACAGTCCTGCAGGGGCTGCTTCCCTCAGTGCTGTCACTTGCTGGGCTCTAATGGGAGTGACTTTTACAGACTCAGTCAGGGATTCAGAAAGTGAGGTCCTGCGTTGCCTGGGGAAAACGATGGTTTGGTGCAAGGATGTTAACATTTATGACAAAATGCCTCAATTTGCCGGTTTGGGGACAGTAGATTCTTTCAGTTTATTTTTGGATTTATCACTGAGGCAAACACAAGTGCACTGTATTAATACCAGTATTCCGTAAAGAGCAGCAGCACCGCGTTGTTCATTATTTGATTGTTTCAAATGTTTTGAGCATTACAGATGCCGAAGACACAGTGAGTGACGCCCGGAATGACCCTGTTAAACCGCTCAGGGGAAGGCAGGCTTCTAACCACTGGACAGATCCCTTTGGTCTCCAGAACAGAAGAGGACGAGCAGGAGGAAACACTTTTTGTAGCATGGAGAAGACTTCCCAGCATTCGTCGGCCTCTTTGGGGCTTCTCTCGGGTTCTGTTTTCTACTAACTCCCACTAAGTTCAAATCTCTTCTGACTCGTTTTTCGTTTCCCCTCATCACACAAGGACTATCTGGTAGCACAGAAATGTCCTGAAGCAGGTGCAATCTTGGTGTCCGTGAACATGAAGTGAGCGTAGGATGCCAAGTTCTAAGTTAGCTCCCCAAAGTCCCCTCCCTCTTCCAGGTATGCACAAACAGCCCCCCAGTTATTAAATCAAAGACTAATGTAGGTACGGCTGTGAAGGGATCTGAACAGATGGAATCAATGTAGCTGCCTACTGGTTATATGAGTGAACCTGACCTACCCAGGTGAGCCCCTACAGCAGCGTTTCAACCTCTTTCATCTCACGGCACGCTTGAGCCTATAGTTTAACTTTCCCAGCACACTTAAATTATGTTGATCAAAAAAAGAGTAAGAAAAAAGAATTACTTACTGTCCTTTGAACATCTTTTGAAAATAATTTAATTAATGACCTTTAAAAAATTTTGTGGCATACCTAAGATCCCCTCATGGCACTCCAGTTGAAAATCACTACTCTAAAGGGACGGGCTTTTCCTGAAGGCATTTGAAGGTGGGAGGATTCAACATGAGGGAGATTCTCAACTGGCTTTGAGGACAGAGGGGCACATGTGACAAGGACTGTGGGCAGCCCCTAGGAGCTGGAGTCCTCAGTGCGCCCACTCTGCCAGCAACCTGCACCAGGTAGAAGCAGATTATTTTCATAAGACTCCAGAAGGAAAGGGAACCCAGTCATCAGGCTGATTTCACTGTGGGAGACCCTGAATAGAACACCTGCCTCAGTGTGCCCCAACTTCTGACCTGCAAGGACTCTTAGCTGATATCAATAAATGGCTATTTCTTTTTTCGAGACAGAGCCTCAAGCTGTCCCCCTGGGTAGCGTGCCAGGGCATCACAGCTCACAGCAACCTCCAACTCCTGGGCTCAAGCGAGGCTCCTGCCTCCGCCTCCCAAGTAGCTGGGACCACAGGCGCCCGCCACAACACCTGGCTATTTTTTTTTTTTTTTTTGGTTGCAGCCATCATTGTTGTTTGGTGGGCAGGGCTGTATTCAACCCTGCCACCTTAGGTGTATGTGGCTGGCCCCTTAGCCACTTGAGCCACAGGCGCTGAGCCAATAAATG
>CAUYQV010052191.1:0-10659 GCA_963574575.1 Galagoides demidoff
GGGAGGGGGATTGGAGGGATCACTTCTGAGGTTTATCTTACAGAGGTACAAGTGAATCTTTCTAAGAGTAGAATGTGAACGTTTTAAAACAATAACTGAGAAAATGACATGAAGGCTGTGTTGACCAGTTTGATGGGAGTATTTTGGATTGCATGTGAAAACCCCACACTGTACCCCAGAAGTGCATTAATGTACATAGTTACCATTCAATAAAAAAAAAAAACTGTAAAAAAAAAGTTAACTTCTCCTCAGTACAACCCAAAGTTAATATGACAAGATTTAGGGAGAAAATTTGAGTGAATTAGACCTGCTCTTACCATCCATACTAACAAACCAATTAGTTTATGGGAAAATGTGTGAATACATAATCCCCTTGAGTTTTGTATTAAAAAGTATGCTTCAGTAATTGCAATTGGAATTTAGAAGTTAAAGATACAATTCCTATCCGTATACAGAAGCTTGAGGCAACTTAAGAGAGATTGAAGGACTTTGAGTCACAGTCTGTAGTTACTGTTGTCTGAGTGAATGAGATATAAAGAGGATGAACATAAATGGAAAAAAAACTAAGAGTTAAATACTAAGGATCAAATAAAATGGCAATGCATAAGAATTGGAAAAACAGTTACTGGGAAATTCCCCATCAGTTCTTAGACTCTGCATTTGAAGAATCAGTCATTTGTTAAAATTTCATTTCCTTATTCATTGCCTTGAAATGGAAAACTTCAATTTGGCAGAGTCTGGTGGAAAAACAGCTGGATGCAGAAACACATATAAATAAACAAAACTTTGATATTCATCCCAACTCTATGTCTATAAAATATAAAATCAATTGCCTCTCTCACCCAATAACTATGTTATAAGACCCTGAAGGACTATTCCCTAGGAGTAAATGTGATCCAGAAAATAGATCAGGCCTCATAGGCATAGAGGCCCCAGTTTTTAAACTAATTTAATCCCTGACTTGATTAAGGTAATCTTAAATATGCAGTAGCCCTATCCTTGTTTCTTTCCAGTAGAAAATATATATTCTCAATAGTTTCATGTCAGACAAAGTCGGAATAAATT
The DNA here is from genome assembly GCA_963574575.1 of Galagoides demidoff. Taxonomy (NCBI): domain Eukaryota; kingdom Metazoa; phylum Chordata; class Mammalia; order Primates; family Galagidae; genus Galagoides; species Galagoides demidoff. The sequence continues at coordinate 1,066 of CAUYQV010052191.1, forward strand.
TTACCATTTTCATAAACATTAAACATCAATCAAAACCCATCAAATTTATGATAAGAGAGACATGACCAAAACCAAGAAAAAGAACAAACAACAGAGCAAACAAATAGGCCCATTGGGGACTCAGATAAAAGAGCTATAATTTAGACTTTCAAATAACTACAAATAATTATTTCAAGAAACTACAAGGAAACAGTGAGAAATTCAGCAGATACTTGGAATACACAGCAGACATAAATGAAAATTCTAAAAATGAAAAACACAATAACAAAATTTAAGAATTAAATAGATGTGTTTAACAGCAAATCAGATATAGCCAAAGGCTGGACTTGTGTACTAGAAGATAGGTCAGAGAAAAAGCACAAACTAAATTTAGAGATATAAGAGGATAAGAAATACAGTAAAGAGCATAATAGGTATGAAATATTTTGAATATTATTAAGATACATATTTGGAATACTTGGAGTAGAGAAGAAAATAATGAAGAAAAAGAAATATGTAAAGAGCATTTGAGAGATTTTTAAATATGACAAAAGATACTAAGATAGTAGATTCAAGATGCACTAGGAACCCCACGATGAATACATACAAGGAAATCAGACTTAGCCATAAATTATAGTAACTTGAAAACACACAGAAAAGAGAAAAATACTAAATATGGTCAAGGAAAAGTATGATCTTCAAAGGAACAACAATGTACTAAGAACTAATTTCCTAACAGAAACATTGGAAACCAGAAGCCAATAAAGTATTCAAATCACTAAAAGTTAATAACTCTAACCTAGGATTCAATAACCAGTGAAAACATAATTGAAAATTAAGAGTGAGATAAAGCCATCTTAGGAAAAACAAAAATTGAGGGTACTCATCACTAGCAGAACTACACTAAAGGAAATACTAAAGGGTACTGTTTAGACAGGGGATTTATTATTCCAAGTGGAAGCATAGAGACATAGCAAAGAATAAAGAACAGTGGAAAAGGTAACTATGAAGCACATCTAGAGATATAAAGCAGATATAATTAGAATTAAAAAGATAAATAGAAAATCCATCATCACTACTGTGAGAGTTTAGCAGACCTCTCAATATGCAGTTTAAAAAGTAGGTAAAGATATGGAAGATTTGGGAAACACAATTAACAAACATTATTTAATAGACATATCTAGGATACTCAAATCAACCGCTGCATAATACTCATTTTAAAATATAAAAATCAGTTTTTAACTCACATCATCCACAAAAATCAGTTTCAGGTAGATTGTAAGTCTCAAGGTAAAAGGTAAAACAATTACAAAAGATCACATAAAATATTTTCATGATTTGAGAGTTAGGGATAGTATTCTTTAACAGAATAGAGAAAAAAAATCTTGCTAATCATATAGGGAAAAAATAACCAATGGAACTACTAAAAAGGGGAGGTTTCTGTTCATCAAATGGCACCTTTAGGAGAGTGAAAAGCCAAGTCCGAAGGTTGAAGAGGATGTGTGCAGTACGGGTAATCAATATAACTTGTGTACAGAATACATAAAGATCTCCATCAAATCAGTAAAAGGCTACACTGAAACCCACATGTCTATTTCATCAGTGTTCATCCTCATAGGTCTGGCAAAGGATGTTTGCTAATGATAGGAAGGAAGCATAAAAGATTTTTTTCATGTGGTACAAAATATTGAGGATGGTTGCTTAAGTAAATCAAAGTAATGTATCTAAAATTAGTACTGAAGAGCTCTAGTCATGCAATCAGTTGGTGCATGGTACTGATAAAATTAGCAATGAAAGAACTTAAACGGTTCATTTCTTTAAAATGGCATATCTCAATCCAGTTTTTAAACACAGTATGAATTGCTCATTGCTATATTCTGGATTACCTTTTATGAATCAGAAAAATAACATTGCCCAAATGAAGCAATCACTGAATATAGGTGTCTTCGACAGAATAGTAGTTCTCAGAGAAGGCAGAAATGAAAGATCATTCTTATTGCACACTATTCTCTTTCCATCCCAAGATAGCCTCTTAACTCCTACAACAGGATGAGTTAGAGGAAAAGTCCAACCAAGCCAAACTCATACTGGAGTGATGCATCCCTCACTTCAAGCATAGGCAAGATAGATGTCACTGAGTTGTCTTAAGATGATGTTATAAGACATTTCCCAGAGTAGAGGAGACAATATGATGTTAGGAGGGAACAATATACCAGATGACTGAGAGGAGACTTCTTGAAAGGATGGGAGTTTGGAAGGTCCCAAGAAGATTCTGATTTAATTTCTGAGAAAACTATGATGCTTGACTTGCTCTGGAGTTGGTAAAATGAAATTCAGGCCCACTACATGCCCGTAGGCTAAACGAGAGGCCAATGGAAAAGTTTTCTCCCTTTGCCACTTCTCAAGGGGAAGGTAGGTTTGGAGGAAATTCGGAAACTTCTGTAGCTTTCCTCCTCATCTGAGGTACAGAGCATGCTAGACATTTGATACCCCCTTGCTAGTCACTCTGAGTGTCTAAGAATGTATCAAACAAATTGTGCCTTCTGAGAAGGCATGTGGAGGCAAGGGGTCTGGAAGAGAAGAGAGATAATGGGTGGTTTTCAAATGCAGAAAGAGACCTGATTCTGTGAGGCTTTTGATTTTACTATGCTTCATGGTTTTGTTTTGTTTTGTTTTTTTAAATCTCTGTTTCTGTGTCTGCCTGTCTTGCTCTTGTGTGCGTATGCTCCTCTCTCTCTCTCTCTCTTTCCCTCTCTCATTCTCTCTCTCTCGCCCACCACATACACACACGTCCCAGACCATTGTCAGGGCAGGTATTGCTGAGCCTGTGGTTGGACTGAGCCCTATGCTCAATCCCTAAATTTAAAATACTCCTTTTCTTTCTTGAATTCCCCACTCTAATCCCTTTACCCATCAAATCTCCACTTTCTATGAAAAGCAAGAAACTCACGCGACTTTGGTACAGACAGTGCACTTCCAGCTGCCATCAAGGCCTGTGACCCGACACTCACTGCACACCCTTAGTGAGCAGGCCTGGCATGGGTCTCCCCGGTCAAAAATTAGGCCCAGGTTTCTCTGACAGTGAACACAGACTCTGCTGGCCTCCTGTTGAGTCTTTCCACTTCTACGTTTTGCTTCTAAGAGTTCATTTTTCAGCTTCCTGGAAGGAAAGAAAAAAAATCACTTATAAAACAAAACCAGAGGAGCGGCACTACCTTTAAGAGAAACTTTCATTTAGAAGAATAGCTGAATGAAAGAATCAGAGCTAAAGACTTTCAGGAAATACAATTTCTCCCTCCAGAATCAATAATCCTTTGATATCAGTAGTTGAAAATTAAAATATTTGTTTTTACCTTTGAATTTTGACATCCTTCACTAGCACTACTATTTCACTATTAGTATTCATTCATTCTAACTTCTGCAGATTATCTTTGACACAATGACTCTGAAGCAAGACCCTACTCTAGTTGTACGCACGATACCATGTTCTTTACCTGCCTAGACATACTGCATGAGGCAAGAGTGTGAAATCAAACTCAGCAACATTGCTAATTTCCTTAAGTGAGCCCATGAGGATTATGCCTGCAAAGACACTGCCCATCATTTCGGATCTAAATGTTTCTGCTTAGTTTTTGAAAGTTTCCAATGAGCTCCACTAACCTATGGCTATGCCTATCTTTGAATCCAGATTCCATCATGAATTAACTGTCCAACAATAGGCAATGATATACCACGATATATCAGTCTCTGCATTTGTAAAATAAGAGTAACAATATTCCCCCACAGCTGTTTTTAAGATTAAATAATGTATGTGAAGTTCCCAACACGGTGCCTGGCATATAGATAATAAACAATTCTTAATTCCATGTTCCTTCTTTTGCTACTTGACATGTAATTTATATATCTAACCTTTGAAGATTTGTTATTCCAAGTGTGGAACTTATGCTAACAGCATAAGCATCACCTGAGAACTTGTTGGGAATGCAGACCCTCGGGTATAACCTCAGACTGCATTTTAACAAAATTTCCAGGTGACTAAAGTTTGAGGAGCTTGGCTTTGGAACATTAGTCCTCAGTTTGGCCATGCATTGGAATCACTTGGAAAGTTTAAAAAATCCTGATTCCCAGGTCTCACTCCCACAGATTCTATTGTAATTAGTTTGGGATGTGGCTTAGGCAATGGTATTTCTTAAAACTTCCCTATTGATTCTAATGTAGTGTACTGCTAAATTTGGAAAACATAGTTCCAGAAGATAAACTCTTCCCCACTTAAATTCTTCACAGACATGTCATTTCTATAAGCTATTTATCTTTGATCCCTTCAAAATGAAATTTTTTCCAGAAAAATATTCCAGGTTCATCTTCTATAATCACCTTTTACATGTATAGTACTAAACTTTGTCATACCCATCTAGACTAGCATCTTCCCAAAGGTAGGAATGATTACTTTAGTACCTTGTATATACTGCTCAGAATCCAATCCCATGCAAGATTATAAAGCAGATGAATATGTAAAGCCATTGATTGTTTCTTTTGATTCTTAAGACTAACTTGTGGGGCATAATTAGTTTCATATTAAAGATAATAAGCATATTAAAGATAATAAGTATAGATGGAGGCAGAAACTAGGTCTTTTAATTTCCAGACTAATGAGAGATTCATAATTGGAGAGTTTTCAAAGTGAAGAGTAAAGTTTCCAAACTCTGTGAATCATTGTTTAATTCATTAATCCAACAAGCATTTCTAAATGCTTGTACTAGGTATTCTGGTATTCAGAGATAAAAATGAGTGAAAACAGGATATTTGCTAAGGATTACCCTCATCCTTGATGTTAGTCAAGAAGGAAACAAATGACACACGTGTTGCAAGAGAGAGCACTCGTCAGTCCCCACCCTCTTGTCCATCTAAGCACAAATGACACGAACAAATGGCACATTTTCCTAATCCCTAATGTAGATCTTACAAAATACCCTTATGTTCTCAAAGAGAGTACCTGGCTCGTAAAATTGGGTATAAGAAAAGCCTTTCACAATTTATTTTTGAAAACTTATAAAAGTTACAAGCTTTAAAATAACAGAGTTCATTGTGAGTTAAAGACCACACTTGTATAAATTGTAGGATCACAACAGATGTTTGAACACCTCACAGCAAGGAGGAATAACACATTACCTACTCAAAGTCTACCAAAAAATTATGCAACAGTGATAAAAAGACACAGTGATTCAGATGAGTAAAACAGAGCTAGCAACCCTAGATAGCAGCCCTATCTGAATAGGTTGGTGTGCCAAAGAGTAATAAATTAAGAAAATGAGGGGCTTGGGTGATATTTTGGAGGCAAATTCTCTCCCAAAGAGTCCATGATCAGGTGCCTGAAGTTTAACCACTTAGTAGCTCCTTAAACTACAGTGGCTGAGACCACTTGGAGAAATTATTACTATAAATTAGTCAAACTTTTCTTTTTTTTTTTGCAGTTTTTGGCCAGGACTGGGTTTGAACCCACCACCTCCAGCATATGGGGATGGCGCCCTACTCCTTGAGCCACAGGCACTGCCCAATTAGTCAAACATTTATATCACATCTTGTTTTGGGCTCTACTTGACAGGGCTTTATTTAGCAATCACCTTCCATGCAGTTCACAGTTTCAGAGTCTGAAAGAGCCCAGTATACATCAGGCCATAGGGAAGCAAGAATTAAGACTCTGGTTGAGCAATTTTTAAGGCAATTGGTGGTAATGGTCCCAAATATTCTGGCAACTATCTCTGAAATATGTGAGGGAAAGCTAAGAAGAATTCCATAGGCTGGAACAAAATATTAAACAGCTTACTGATTTTTTAAACCTGTCTGAAAAATTGGCCTCGTTTAACCACCCGTAGGAGACCCCTATTAATTGGACACAGCCATTTTTAGACACTCAAAAGGCAGAGGAAGGGCAGCAATGGGAAGGTAATTACAGGCAGGAAAAAGAAATGCATGGTTAGAGAAATAGTGCCAAGGCGAAAGGGAAGTACAAGGAACTAAAGGAGAGAAACAGATTGAGAAATGTCTCTGTCCTCAGTATTATCAGCTAGCACTTACAAAGCAGGGTGAGCCAGTTGGTTCCTGCATTGCTGGCCCAGCCTCAGGAAGGTATCTGGGGAAAGTGAGGTTCTAGGCTACAAGCACAGTATCTGCTGATATATCTCATAAACAGGGAAGCCATCACATAACTAGAGTTGCTTCTTGTTTCAAATAACAAGCTTAAAATGCAGTTTTTTCCTCTCCACACCTCCTATATCAAGAAATCCAGAGTTAGGCAGTTGCTTGCATTAGTTCTGTTGCAAAATAACATCACTAACAAGTCAGTATCCTTCCACCCCGCTATGCTCAAGTGTGGTTTATCATATGAAAAAAGCTAGGCAGCTTCAGTATAGCATTCTTATTTAAGGCAGGAAGAAAAGAGAAAGGCACCAGCTGCATCTGTGTCTTTGCAGAAAAGCAAAAGCTGACCCAGAAGTCCTCCCATCAGACTTCTTCTTAGGTTTCCTTGAGCAGATAGTGTCATATCACACCAGCTGCAAGAGAGGCTGGGAAAGTGACATGTCAACCTCTATAATGGAAGGAGGCATTGACAAATGCAATATCCTTTCTAAGCAAAAATATTTTAATAGATAAAAGAGCCACTAAGAAGATCCTGTTGTATGGAAAGATTTAAATAGTTAAGATCAAATGCACAGTTCACCACACACCCTCTTCTTTTTGCAGAAAATGGCAATGTCCCAAACGGTGTCTATTCTACAAGTCTGGCTTTTGGTCTGTGTATGTCATAAAGTAGAGTCCCCAGACATCCTGTTATTGGACATGCAGCATGAGTGAGAAACCTTCATTGTTTTAAGCCACTAAGAGTTTGAGACCATTACTACTGCATCACTTAGCCTATCCTGGTTGATAAAGGCACAGCCTAACTTTTAATATGGCCAACTGGTACTTACCTATTTTTTTTTTTTTTTGCTTCTGCTTCCCCAGAAGGGCTTTCTTTGACTACAAAATCTACAGTGGCTTCCCATTCCTTAGTTTTCCTTGTTGCTACACAGGCACATTCATATTAACATATGAATTTTTTACCTATATGTACTTGAAATCTTAAAGACTAAAGAAATGAACTATCCTTTTGGCTATTAAATGATAGGATCTCTTCAGTTCTATATTCTGATGACATGTCAAATTCATTTTTTTTCTGTCCTATCATCAAAAATGCTCAATATATTAAGAAAAAGACCTCTTGCTTTATCATCACCTCAACACTTGTTTTCAAATAAGAAATTGCTTTCATTAAAATTCCTATCGCATTTATGTGGCATTATTTTTTTCTTTTCTTAGCCTGTCTAGACCAAATTGTACCGAAAGCTGTTTTGCAGCAAAAAGGTAGGAATTTTAGAATGGAAGCAATTAGCTGCTTTGAAGAGGAAGCTATGAATAAACAAGTTATAAAGCTTCCTTGATTCCTTGATGCTTTTAAACAATCTTAGCTAGCAGAGCACATTAAGGCCCAAGGGAGATAATGAGCAAGCAAGGATGACATAGTGGCTCAGCTAACAGGGCTCCAAAGTCAGACTTCTTTAGTTCCAGTCCAGGATATGCCACTTATTTCCTCTAAGACATTCAGGCAATTACTTAACTTGTCTATGTTTCAAGACTCAAGAAGACTTAACCTCTGTCTGTATTAAAATACCCCCTCTGTAAAACAACTTCATAGGGTTGTTGTGAACTTGAGTAAGACAATGTTGGTAAGTATTTAGCACAGCTTGACACATTGTAATTATAGGATAGACAATTCTGGTATGTCTCCCAGCATCTGTTCTCTTTGTCTAGTTAGGTTTATAGCCACTTGGAATAAACACTAGATTTCTCAGTGTCCCTTGCAGTTAGGTTTTGTCATGAAACTAAATGTTGGCCAAGTGAATGTGATTACAAGCAGTATGTGCAACCTCTAAATTGTGCCTTTCATGAGATAGGGACCATCCCTTTCCCTTGACCTCTTCTTCCTTCCCAAAGGGTGGGATATGAACATAGGAATGAGCCATCCAGAATTAAGACCTAAACCCTCAAGATGGTGGAGCAACAAAAAACCAATGAGCTCAGAGCCCCCACAATTATACCACAAAGCTGTCAGTCAACTCAGACTTTTACATTAGAGAGAAATACATTGCTATCTGAATTCATTATGATAATATGCCTCTGTCACCTGAGGCCAGACCTGTTTCCCAAGAAATACAATAAGAATTCAGTAAATATTAGTTGTTATTATGTTGTGACTTGTAGAAATGTTGCTATCAGGTTTTGCTTCAGCCTCTGATTAATGCCTGCAAGCTGAATACTTGTCTAGAGATAAAATTTCATATTCTATTAAGAGAGCAAAGCCGGAATGAGTGATGAAATATATTGTCGAGCCAAAAGCAATGAGACAAAATTCCTGGAAATAATATATGCAGGCAGAATAATGTCACAGCAGCCTGATGCTTATGGCTGCACATCTCTTAGCATTCCCATCTCTCATTCCCATTCAAAGGCAATGTCATCAACACTAGTGCTATTTCATATTTGCCTGAGGAAAGTTCAAGGCTGACCAGACTGCCTTTCTGTGGTCTGGTTACAAAAATATTACCATTTCCTTTTTGTTGAAGCTTCTGCATGCAGAACCTATTATTAAAACGCAAACATCCCATTTAGCCACATGACAGGCACTCTGTTTTACATGTCATGTCATTAAACTTTGACAATAACTGATGAGAAAAAAATAGTGTGATTCACATTTTATGGATAAGAAAGTGGAATCTTGGAGAGGCAAACTGAGGTTTGTTGTGGGTCACAGAGCTACTCAAAGGTGCAATCAGGATTCAGATTCAGAATTTTGTATTTCAAAATGTGGACTCTTCCCACATACCACAGGCCTCTTGCTGGCTCTTCATCTATTAAAATATTTTCACTGGGAAAGGGCATTGCATTTATTAATGATTACTGTTTATTTCCTAGTTGCACAAAGCCATGCTAAGGACACTCAAAGTTATGCCTCAGTAAACATGAAATTTTCTTCTGCCTGCTCTGCTTCTCCCACCATATGACATCTGCCCACATTGGATCATACCACAAAATCTCTCATGACAAACATTGCCCAACAGAGCTGTTCATCAACAAGCACTACTCTGACCCTAATACACTTTATAAAGCTTTTAATGAGTTTTCATAGCAAAGGCTGTTAAAAAGAATCAAGACCTTCTGAGAATTGGGGGAAAAGTTTTGACTGAATAGAAATCTGCTTCAGAGAAAGTAAGAAAGAGCAGGTGTGAAAGAACACTTACTTGTCTAGATAAAAAAGTTTTGTGAATTGTGCAAATTGCATGCTTAGAAATGGTCTTTATCGGCTCGGCGCCTGTGGCTCAATCGGCTAAGGTGCCAGCCACATACACCTAAGGTGGTAGGTTCGAATCCCCAGCCCGGCCCGCCAAACAACAATGATGGCTGCAACCAAAAAATGGCCGGGCGTTGTGGTGGGCGCCTGTGGTCCCAGCTACTTGGGAGGCAGAGGCAGGAGACTCACTTGAGCCCAGGAGTTGGAGGTTGCTATGAGCTGTGATGCCA
>CAUYQV010052193.1:0-17719 GCA_963574575.1 Galagoides demidoff
TTTTTTTTTGAGACAGAGCCTCAAGCTATCCCCCTGGGTAGAGTGCTGTGGCATCACAGCTCACAGCAACCTCCAACTCCTGGGCTCAAGTGAGTCTCCTGCCTCTGCCTCCCAAGTAGCTGGGACCACAGGCGCCTGCCACAACGCCTGGCTATTTTTTGGTTGCAGCCGTCATTGTTGTTTGGCGGGCCCGGGCTGGGGATTCAAACCCGCCACCTTAAGTGTATGTGGCTGGCACCTTTAGCCGATTGAGCTACAGGCGCCGAGCCTTTTCTTAATATTTTCAATTGTGGTTGGTTGAATCCATGTATGTGAAACCCATGATTACATTTGTTTATTTGGGGGGTCCTTAGTGTCTACTATAGTATATAGCAAATTATAACCTACAATTAGAAAATAAATGAATGACAGATATGAGGAAATAAATAAACAAGAGCTTCATAACAACTTTATGTTCTACTAGTCACCACAACAGCATGGCAGGGTTGGCCCTGGTTTCAAGCAGCCTCCATTTTTGTCCTCCCCTATCAAGGCTGTGCCTTTTCATTGCTATTTCTGCTCTGGTCACCCTTACTGCTTCCTCCACAACACTCATTAATGCTCTCTCACATGTCCCCTGCAACAAATAATCTGATCACACCACAGGAAACAATGGTTGTCACTGCTGCCATTCCCCCCTTTTTTCTTTGTACTTTTGTTTCTTAATTAGTAATCATAAAATTCTAACTCTCCTAAACTATTATTCCCTCCCCCAAATTAGACCAGACAGCACAAAGATTGTTCTTGCCAGGTATAACATATTTGGAAAAATTAATTACACAATTTGGAATTCTTGGGAATAAGTATATAATAATCTAAATTGGTTAAAACAGCCGACCTAAGTTGAAATTTTCTGAGTAGTAATGTATTATTATATACAAGCCAATATTAAAAAACGTAAAGAATCATAGTAGGTTGCTAAAATGAAAATATGCAAATCTGTGCATTTAAAATAACTTCTGCACATTATAATGGAAAGAATAAAAACAAACTATATACATCATCCACCACATAGTTATTTGTTGCTTAGTTATGTTAGCAAAAACTAAGCATTTAATATCAAACTTAATTTTCTTAATAGTGACTAAATTTATTATTATTCAAATTCAAATGAATTATTATTATTCACAGCCAGGCTAATTAAACTTGCAACAACTACTATTTATCATCAGAACTATCACATTTTTAGTCAAATATATCCATGTATCTATCCACACATACCTACCAGACATGGACACATACTATTTCTAACACATTTCTTGTATTTGACATGACCCAATAAGAATTCAAATAACAATCACAATAATAAGCAATCATTAAATTTGAAAATGTGTTCCTATAAACACAAAAATATTAGTATTCCTTACTCAAGAATTAACTGCAGTTTGTAGTTTTATCAATAGATGGCACTACCATTTACCACATTTTTTGCATACCTATAACAAAATAGTTTTTGCTGATACATCAACTGATAAATAATATAAGTAAATAATATAATTAATTTAATTTATATAATATAGCTTCTTAAAAAACTTACTTTCAATAAACAAATTTATTTCCTTGTCATAATAACATATTACCTTAACATATTTTCCTTCAGAAATGATACTTACAATTTTATATGAATACAACATGAAAATTACTGTAAAATGCATTTTAGTAACACACAAATTTTTTCATATACTTTCTAAGACATCTGTTTTTGTAATTGTTTAACATTTTCAACTTAGCTTAGCATTTGCAGGGAGATAAGTATTACCATTGTCAGGAGTGTTACTATCTCTGGATGTCTCGCTTGCTTATTACCAGTTTTAATTCTAAAATAATTGATGATCTTAAATCAAGAAATAAGCTGGAAGAAACTATTATTGTTGAATAGCATAACTTTAATAGGGATAGAGCACCACAAATAATAACAAATAATATATTTTCCGTCATTAATGCAACTATATGACAGACACAATTATAAATACTTTGTTATGAGGCACACTCTGAAATCAGGATCATAGTTTCCAGGGTATAGGGAACTCTATCCATTGGCAAAGTTTACTTAAAATAATTTGCATTATCTGGCAATGTGAAGCAAGAAGCGAAGATTGCATAAAAACCTCTCAAGTCTTCTTACTAATAGCAAAATAATCAAAGCCTTCCAATCTATACAAATGTCTTTGGTTCACTTGGTGTGACTTGCCTATCATCATCATTGCTGTCATCATACCCATCATATTCATCATAATTGTCCATAAAGACAACACCTATTTTCACTTGATCAATATAGAGTATTTGGACTTCAACTCTTAGAAGTAGATTTGCATAATAATCTCAATTAAATTAAAAACCACTTGGACGTATGTAGTACAACCTCAGTAATTACACTAAAATGAATAAATATGTAGGACATAACACTTTTCTCCCTGACTCTCATCTATAATTACTTACCCGTAATTATGTGTGGCAATTGCTTACTAAGAGACAATTTAAGCAGGCAAGGGATGTCTTCTTGGTACCTTCTTAGACAGTTGTCCTTTTGCACTGAAACATAACTGTATGGATTTGTCTGACATCTCAAATTTCAGGACAAAACTGTGTGGTAGGAGCTATATCCTTGCTTGTGCCACCTGAACATTTACTTGATACCCTACCTTGTTAGATTCGCCTGAGTGCTGTTTTCCTCCTTGTGAGGATAATGTAGCTTGAGACAAATTAAATAGCTAACTTCCACCTGTCCAAAAGACATTTAGTTTGGTATAGTAAAAAAAAAAAAACAAAAACAAAAACAAAAACAAAAAACAACACCTCTAGTTCAATACACAAAGTAGAACATTAAAAATTGATTTACTATCCACTATTTGGAGGATATAAAATTAAATATATAAGAGAAAAGGAAGAACTTATGAGATATGGCCATTGGATAGAAAATTACAGGCTTACTTGTACACGAAAATATTAAAGAAAAAGAAGTACAAATACGGAATTAGTCATTATTAATGGAAAATCATCTAGTAATGCAGGACTTCTGTTACTGTGAGCTGCAGGGCTCACTGGCATCTTCATGGGAAACATGGAACCTGAGTTAGACCCCAACCATCTGACGTAGGTCACAGACAATGAAACCCTGCCCTAGTGCCCTGACAACTTTAAGAATCTATGTGCTATAAGAGCAAACAGCATTGAAAAAACCCTAGATCATGTGTGAGCTCGTGTGAGAAGTGGATAGTAAAACACATACAAATGAATTGTATTAATTACTCATAAGAATAAGAAAAGCATAAAGAAGTATCCATCTGGAAAATTCATAAAAACCTATATACAGAATGTGAAAAGGTATTCTACAATATATTTTCCCAGAGCACCAGAAGACAGCACACTACTCTACTGAACTATTAAACATGATGTCCTGTTTCATGGTTAAATTAATTTTTTTAAGTAATCCTTTCAACTGATCAAGTTTAAATATAGCACTTGTATCAAGGAATGAAATTAGATTTATAATATATAAGATGTATGATGAAGCACATTAAATGACATAGACTAATTAGATAATTCCAGTCATAACTCGTCATAACCATCAGTTTATATGAAGCTTTTTCTTGAACTTTAGAAACGTCTTTGTACTATTTTAAAGTGAACTATAATTCAAACATAATGTGCAAGGAATGATCACAAATTATACACATCAAATGTAGAATTTGAGAATATGTTGTCACCAACAGCAGTAAAGCAACATAGGGAAAGAGATCAGGTAAATTTGTTAATCTAAATGAAGAAAAAGTTATTTTTAAAACATATGGATTAACAAGTATACATGCAAATTGCAAAAGGTGCTTAAAATCTAATTAAGCTATCTTAAGAGTGCCCTCATGCTAAATCTTTAAGATCCAATAAGCCTCATTATCACATTAACCTTCTTTCAACTCTCTTGTTATACAAGTGTCATTACATTAATTAGTCATTAGACTGTTTTTAAGTACTGGCCACCTCATGAGTGTGTTGTAACATTACCCAGTATTTTTAGACACAGAAGTGACCTACAAAATGTTGTTCGTACCAACCAGTGTAAACCAGTCTAGAAAGTTATGGCAAGCCAGTTTAAAAATATAAATGTAGGTATAGTCATATTGTTTTATGAGAGAATAATTTTGTAATATTAGAAACAGGCTGTGGTACGTTCACTAACCTATTTTTAAAAATCTGGCTATGGTGTGCTCTCACCTGGTGAGCATGATGTCAGGGTATGTGTCACACCTCCTACGTGCAGAACACAATTACAACGGGGTCTTACCAAACACGAGTACACGTTGTAATCTTATAATCTAATCATCTGTACCCTCATAATAATCTGAAATAAAAGAATCTGGCTGAATGATTTAAGTCAAATCAGGTATAGGTGAATACAGAATCATAAGGATGAGTCATCCAGCTGGTATTTGTTACTATTTAAAAAGGACCCCACACACCCCTTTGGTTCATGTGGAGGACTATTTCTCTCTTCACTCCTTACTAAGTCTTCGAAGAGGGAGGAGGGAACAATCACCTACTGGGTGTGTGTGAGAAAGACTGATCCTCTTCAGCTCATCCTCTTCACTGTGGAGTCTGCAGCAGGAGTGCATCCCACTCTGCTCTGCCGACAGCATGGGACCAGCAGCCTGTCTCTCTGTCTGTACTGTCTTTGCTTGCCTAGCCATGCCCATGACTTGATAAATTTTACATTTGATATTTATCTTGATCACGTTCTCAAAGCAGGTTTATTTGTAATGCCAATGATATTCTGTCCTTTATGGGACTCACTGCTCTATATTTTCCTTAGTTCTTTTTAAGTTTCTTAGTTGTTTCATTGGGAGGGCAAGAGAGTGGTGCTATTTACTGATCTCCTACATGCCCAGCATCTGATGCTTTGGGAAACTTTGACAAATTGGTAAAGTGGCATTGACACAATAATGCCAAGGGAAATCAAAGCTTTTGAAACAGCTCCAGTGGATAACTGGAGCAATTATCCATATACCATATGCCTTGGAGATAATCTTTTTTACAGTAGGGGAGTTAGCCCTTATGTGCTGCTGCCTTAGCAAGTGGTTTTAGACCCTACGCTTTGATAAAATATGTGCTAATTAGTTTTTATCTCGCTGGGTGATTTTTTTCCCATAAGTGAACAGCTGTATTTATTATGCAGGCAAAGCTGTATCAAACAAATATGAACCTCAGGAAGGAGGTCAGTCAGTGTACAGGCTGTTGTAGTTTGGGTTTGAGTTACACAGCTGTAATGTAGTCTTGTATTTTAATAAAAGCTAAGGAAGGGATAGGGCCTTTTGTGTATCAGCAAGTCACTTTTCTGTGTTTCTCAACCAGGTCTGTAGGCAGGTGTTTTTTTATCTTTCTTTCCTTTTTACCTTTTTTTTTTTTTTAAAGCATAGGCAGGTAATTTCTACTAGTGTTACAAAGTACAAAGCATAGGTTATTACTGTAAAATACTAGCAGCACCCCTCAGTAGGCAGTCATACTAAACTAGCTACCTAAATTTTACCAACTGTCCATATTTGTATTTGCAGGGCTAAGTGCCTGGAAAGAGACTCTAGTTCAAAGGCTCTTAATCATCAGCTCACTGCCATATAGTGACAAGCAACCTGATTCCATTATTCATGTAAGTTCTGAGCCTGACTTCAGATTGCAAACATCTACAGTGTCTCTTCAACCAATCAAAGGATATCTACATTACTAATGAGCAAATATAAATAAAAAGCCACGGCTACCATAAACATGTCTTGGTTTCTAAGATTTGGGTCCATGAACAGCCTGTTCTAAAATTACATCATGGAAGTTGTGAACACTATTTTTGAGGATGTGTCCCTTCAGCCGAGGAATGTCTGAAAGGATAGCACGGTAAAAAAAGTTATCTGGTTTTAGAGAAATACATTTCAAGGGTTGGATAGAGAAACAAGTCAGTGAAAGTGTTGCTGACTTAAAGCTGAAGGTAGCAATTAAAGTTCCATTCCGCCACTGTCTCTAAGAATTAGGAATGCTCAGGATATCAATAAGAACCCAAGTGCTTTGAACATAGTAGTTTAGTTTTCCACCAGAACATGAACAGTAGTAAACAAAAACGGAAAAAAGATTGATCAAGTTCAACCCACACACGTTCACACACCTTGAAGGGACTCCAAGGACTAAATTCTCTTAAGAAAGGTATCATTATAAAATGAGGAAATATTTTAGTTGACTATTTAATAAAATTGTAGCCCAGCAGTCTGACAGCAGATGAGAGTAAAAAATCCCCAGGAGAAAATGAATGAATTTACAAAGGTATCTAGAACCTAGAACTGACAAAAAATACCTCTATTTATCCACTCATGTACATTCATTCAGTAAATATTTATTGAGTCAATTATGTGCAATGATCTGTACCTAAAAGCAATGAGAAAAAGAGAGAGAGAATCTACAATGAGGGTAAATAATTAAACCTGTGAATTTTTTAATAAATCTGAGATGTTATTATTTATATACCATTAACAAAAAAAATGTCAGTTTAATAGACATCTTGTATTTTTTTAACAGTGCAATGGAATACATACTTATTTCAAAGATGTTAAAAAATGAAAAAAAATAATTTATGAAGAGTACATTAGAATATGTATAGCTTTTTAGAAAGTAACGGTGTTCACACCTATAATCCTAGCACTTGGGAAGCCGATGTGGATGGATTGCCTAAGCTCACAGGTTTGAGACGAGCCTTAGCCAGAGCAAGACCTCATCTCTAAAAATAGCCAGGCACTGTGGCAGGCACCTGTAGTCCCCGCTACTTAGGAGGTTGAGGCAAGAGAGTTACTTAAGCCCAAGAGTTTGAGGTGGTTGTGAGCTATGATGCCATAGCTCTCTACTGAGGGCAACAAAGTGAGACTTTGTCTCAAAAAAAAAAAAAAAAGGAAAGTAACAGTGTTGCAGATATTGAGAGCAGATTGAGTGAGACCCCAATTGCAGGAGAAGGGGTGGGGATGATTGTAATTTTAATTGCAGAGTCTGGGTAGGCTTTGTTGAGAAAGTGATATGCACAAAAATAGGAATTACTGGGGGGAGGCTCTAATCTGTAAAGTATTTACAAATATTTGCTGAAATTGGAGAAGCAGCCAGTGAAGGGCAGGGTAAAATTCTCATGGCATCTCTGAATGTATTTCAAAGTGTCAGTTATTACATGTGGGCTTGAAAGTATCCTCTGGACCTAAGGACACATGACCAGAAAATTTATAGAAGTTGGACTCCAAGGGAAGACACAGCCAAGATGAAACGTACCAGGAGGAATCTAGGGAAGGAGGTAATGGATCACGTCTGGGCACAGGTTAGATGTTCTAATGGAAGATCAGCCCCTGGGTGAGATTAGCTAAATCTCTAAAGAGAAGGTCGAAAATATTGGTTTGAACTGTGAATGTCTTTGGCAGACAGATGTAATATCTCTCACTGTGACAGATCCCATGGGTCAAGCCAGAGAAAAATAAATGAGAACAAAAATGTTTAAGCCAAAAAGCAGAGAGAACGTTTAAAAAAAAAAAAAAAAAGGAAGAAAGAAAAAAAGCCACATTTCTTTCAGACTACCTTACCAAAGGGTAAAAAAGAAGAGTCCAAATCAAGAAAACTATTAAACTGTTAGAAAGTGGCTGAACGCTCCTGAAAGAATGGATCAACTAAAAGAAATCGCCATTAAAAGCAGGGGGAAAATATTTACTGCATAGGAAAATAAACACAGTGCGAGGTCTAGAAGTTTTGTAAGTGGAGGAAGAGTACATTACCAAGCTCTTGGTGAGGCATAGCCCTGTAGGAGTTCCCTGAGGGTACAGTCTTTAGAAACATTAATTTGGATTAGTGCAGATTCTAAAATTTATGTGCAGCTGAAACAATATGCAGCTTCGGTGAGATCTTTGGGATTGTAGTTTCCATAAATGCAGGTTCATGCTATTGTGGTTTGTCTCCCCGATTGCCTGTCCACAAGAGACAATCAAACATGAGTGTCTTCAAGGGTCTTCTGAGAGAAGTGGCCATGTATGTGGTTTAATTCTACTCTCAGAAAATGTATGGGCATTGTGTTCTTGTGGCAAAATTAGCCTCTTCTTTTCTGAACACATAGCTAGCTTGCCCTTCTGAGGCCTCCTTGCAGTAGAAGGTACTAATTATGACACCTGCAAATAGGCCAAAGTGCTATTGGCTACCCAAGGCTTGCCCTGTACAACCTCCCACACAATCTGCACACTTGGTTTCCTCTGCTGTCTCCCAAAGAGATTCAGAGGATTCAGTGGGAACTCCCAGGTCTTAGAAAGGAGACATCAAAATAATCTGTGGTAAAAATTATTTTCCACTCAATTTCTACAGTTATTAGAAAATAAGACCCCTTATGTAGATAACATAGCAATTTGAACTGACTATGAGAATGTTTAGCTTACTCAGAATTTGTGTCATGGGCATGTAACACATAGTTCACAGGCTGGAACTAGGATGTGGAGGAGGGTTGTCTTATGTGGCATGGTGACCTCTGGAGAGAAGACAGTTTGACCTCTGGAGAGAAGACAGTGTCACAGAAGATTTTCAATGAACCAAACCCCTCCCCCATAAATGAGAAATGAACCTGACAAATGAAGCAGGTTAAACTGATACAGGAAAGATAACAATGCTACAGTGAGCAAAAAAAGAAAGAAATCTTGATCTTTAGTTATCAAGTGGTAGGGGTGGTTTGAGAGGGTGGGTATGGGGTAAGCAAAGCCGACCCCTTGTCTGACCAAGGTACATGCAAGCCTTTGTAAACAGCCAAGCAATGATTTAGTAACAGGGCCCTGTAGCTTAACTTAATACATTAGTTTCCTAATGCTGCTGTAAAGAATGATCACAAATTTAGTGGCTTAAAGTAATGAAAACATTCTTTTACATTCTGGAGCCTGGACGTGTACAACCAGCTTCACTGAACTTAGGTCAAGACGTTGGCAGGGTTGATTTGTTTTAGAGGATCTGGGAGAAAATCTATGTCCTGGTGATTTCTGGCTTCTTAAAGGTACCTTCGTTTATGGGCAGATAACTCACTCATCAGATCTCTCCCACTCTGACTTCTTCTATCACATGTCCTATCTCTTATTTTCTTGCCTCAATATTACAAGGACCCTTCTAATTACAGTAGAAGCTCACCCAGATAATTGCCCCATTGCAAGATTGTTGATTTAATCACAGGTGTAAGTCCCCTTTCCTATAGAAGGTAATATTCAGATGTTCTAGGAATTGGGATATGGATATCTTCTAGGCAAATGTTCAGCCCACTACATCCAGGCACCGTCCATCTTTTCCTTCTACTAACTTCAAAACATGGCTCTCCAGCCCCTTTGCCTCTTCACCTACTTTCCCTGGCAGGGGGACCTGTTTGCTGACTATGATGAGCTTATCTCATTCTGTAAGCCTCTATCTTGCTCTTACTCTATAAACCTGCCTTTCTTTTTCTCAATAAACTTTGTTTCATGCCTGCCTTAAACAAACAAACACAACCAAAAACATGACTTTTCCTATTCCAAATTGAATATAGTTCCTCCTGCTACAACCATCACACTCACACTTCAACAAACAAATTCCTGGAACATCTGAATATTACCTTCTATGGCAGAGGGAGCTTACATCTGTGATTAAATTAATGATCTTGCAATGGGGCAATTATCTGAGTGGGCTTCAACTGTAATCCAGATGTTAATACAGTAGGTACCTTCACAATCCTTTGGCCAAAAATTTGTCACGGAACAAAACTTCGAGGAAGTCTGGGAAAAGTTGCCTTTTAGTAGCCAACCATAGGCTGCTAAATATTGAGCTTCTATTAATAAAGAAACCTGTAGAGAATTATTTGGTAGACAACACATAGACTTTTCTCCAGACACAGTAACAAAATTTATCTATTTATATGGAATTATAATCAATTACTATATGTCCCTAATTCTGTGTAATTGACATAGAAAATACATGTCTTGGCACAGGTAAAAATAACCCTTTCTGGGGTGGGAGGTTGGAGTGTGTGTGTTCATCTCCTTCCTTCAACCATATGCTATGGTTTTAGCAGAATTAAGACTCTAAGCACAAAATACCTAGTACTTAAAATTTCTAAATTTATTGGATAGAAAGCTAATGCTGTCAATATTAGCCTTCTCTGTTAGCTTTCAGAAGGTTTTACAAATGAAGGTCCCAAGAAATTTGCCTTTAACTAAAGCAACTTACAAGGCTCTTATGATACACAGGGTTATGGTAGGAAACTTAACAGGCAAGCTCTCTGTGATAGATAAATAGAACTAATATGAAATAACTATAATGAAAAATTGGAAACCCAACAGCAAAGGACTGTGATCCCTTAAAGAAAAGGAAAAAATATTTGAGGTATATAACTACTTCAGCTTCCAAGCCTGAGAAGCATGTGACTGGCATTGATACAGAGGGAGAGCTAAGAGTTTCAGTGAAGGAATTAAAAACAAAAGAGATTGGAATTCAGTAAGATATGTCAAGAATGTGTAGGGAAGAATCCTAGAAAGGAAAGAAGGATGCAGAGAAAGAGCTTCAGGAATCTTAAAAAAGGGTATACGGCAACCCCACAAGTCCAGCAAGGTCCGATGACTAGGGAAAAAACAACAGCCAGGCTCAAGAGCTTCTGAGTTCCAGGAGCTTGCACAGAGATTGGTGTCATATGAGTTAAATTAACTGGAGTGATCTAACTGAAAACCAGGCTGGCAGACTTTATAAAACACCTCATGAAGATCTCAGAAATACTAAGCATTTTTTTTTTTTTTGAGACGGAGCCTCAAGCTATCCCCCTGGGTAGAGTGCCATGGCATCACAGCTCATAGCAAGCTCCAACTCCTGGGCTCAAGCGAGTCTCCTGCCTCCGCCTCCCAAGTAGCTGGGACCACAGTTGCCCGCCACAACGCCCGGCCATTTTTTTTTTTTTTTTTTTGGTTGCAGCCATCATTGTAGTTTGGCGGGCCTGGGCTGGGGATTCGAACCCGCCACCTTAGGTGTATGTGGCTGGCGCCTTAGCTGATTGAGCCACAGGCGCAGAGCCAGAAATACTAAGCATTAGAAAGACATTGAAACTGTAGTGTAAAGGCTCCTGTAGACATTTTCAACTGTAGTTGTTTTTTCCTTTATTAAAGTCACAAAAACATCAAACTGATATGTAAGTAAATTAATGCCCAAAGAGAAGGCAACCCTTCCAAAGAAATCAAGTAAATCTATACTCTCAGCAATGTTGAGCATTCACCCACACATGCAAAATTAACAGATATACATACAAAGGAGCAGGAAAATGTTGCTTTTATGCAAGAAAAGCACCAGTGAATATTAAGGGAGAACAAGTTTCAGTGAAATTAGTAGCAGACAAGAATGTTAAAATAGCTACTATCGATGGTTTCAAACATTTCAAGGAAAACAAACACAATAAAGGGAAACATGTAATTATTTTTGAAAAATAAAATTTCTATACTGAAAAATAAAATATCTGAAATAATTTCTTAAAAGCTCTGATTAAGCTTAACGGTAGATTATACACACAGGAAAAAAAAATTCGTGACCATGAAGTCAGAGCAATAGAAACTAAAGTGAAGTACAATTAAGAACAAAGGTTGGAGAGAGAGAGAGGAGAGAAAAGGAATAGAACTCAGTAACCTACTGAAAAATATTGAGCAGTTACACATATGTATAATTTGAGTTCAAATAGAGGGCAAAGGCAGAATTCTATTTATAAAAAATGACCAAAATTTTTCCAAAATTCCTGAAAAATATGTATCCCAAGTCCACAAAGTAATTCCCCCTCAGAAAAAAAATCCAAATAAAGAAAACCAAACCAAAATATGTCATAGTTAAACTGCTAATACCCAAAGATTAGGATATAATCAAGAGAATCTTAAAAGCACTCAGATGAACGTGGGCGGGGAGGACTAGAAATCTTTAGCTGACTTCCCATCAGGAACCAACCAAGCCAGAGACAAGAGAACTTCTGTAAACCTTTAGGAAAAGCAAAAACCAACGTCTACTTCAAATTCACCATCAGTTTCCAATGAAGGAAAAATAAAAACATCTTTAGACAAACAAAGACTGAGCAAATGTGTCAGGAGCAGACCTAAACTTCAGATTGTAGAAGGTGCTTATTAGGATAAAGGAAAATTCAGAAATTCAGTTTAATGAAACCATGAGGATGATCAGCAATGTTCAATGCTGAAGTTCCCTTTTCTTGTTTTGTGTTAAAAATCTCTCAAAAGACATCTAACTATTGAAATAAGAAATAAAACAAAAAAAATCACACACACACACACACAAAAACAAAAAAATAAATAAAAATTAAAAAAAGAAATAAAACATATTGCGTGATTTATAATATATCTAGGAATAAAATGTTTATCAATATTATTACAATGGAGTCAAAGTATACTGTTTTACGGTTTTTTGCTTTATACATTAAATGCTAAGTTATTATTTAAAGATTAAGAACAGTACTTTTCATGTTGTCAATGTAGCTTAAAGTTATACCTAACAAAATTAAACAGAAAAGTATAGGGCTAATAAGTCAATTGAAGTAATAAAATAGAATTCTAAAAGTTGTGTGATCCACCAGAAGGAAGGCAGCACAAAAACAAATGACCAGTAAAAAGGCAGAGGTGCTGGCCGGCACCTGTGGCTCAGTGAGTAAGGTGCAGGCCTCATATACCAAGGGTGGCAGGTTCAAACCTGGCCCCGGCCAAACTACAACAACAAAAAAATAGCTGGGCATTCTGGTAGGCACCCGTAGTCCCAGCTGCTCGGGAGGCTGAGGCAAGAGAACTGCCTAAGCCCAGGAGCTGGAGGTTGCTGTGAGCTGTGACACTACAGCAATTTACCTACCAAGGGCAATAAAGTGAGACTGTTTCTAAAAAAAATAAAATAAAGACAGAAGTGCCTGTGAAAACTGGTAGCAAATGGGATGTTTAAACCAAATGAAAATAAGCTCAGGATGCAGATGTTTATGTTATCCTAAAATCATACCTTTTTTGATCAAGGACTCTTTTCTTTTTTTTTTTTGAGACAGAGCCTCAAGCTGTCCCCCTGGGTAGAAGGCCCTGGCATCATGGCTCACAGCAACCTCCAACTCCTGGGCTCAAGCGAGTCTCCTGCCTCCACCTCCCAAGTAGCTGGGACTACAGGCACCTGCCACAATGCCTGGCTATTTTTTGGTTGCAGCCATCATTGTTGTTTTTGGTGGGCCCAGGCTGGATTCGAACCCGCCACCTTAGGTGTATGTGGCTGGCGCCTTACCCACTTGAGCCACAGGCACCGAGCCCAAGGACTCTTTTCACTGAATACTAACAAAATAAGGACTTAGGGAAGGACTAGTTTCTTTAAACTTATACTGTAAACTTTGGGGCAGAAGAATCTTTAGACTTTATAAGGGCAGAAGAGTCTAATTTTGGATATTAACTACTTTGGACTAATTTCTTTGGAACTTTAATATTTTAAGGGTTTTTTTCCTCTGAGACTTTAATAACTAGAACATTTATATATTAAATTTTAAGCATGTCTGTATTTTTCCTACCTAATAATTGGAGGGTCTTGACGTCATGGTTTAATTTAATCACAGAGCCTCTGAGGCCCTCTGTTGAATAGGATATAATTTAGCAAGGGGAAAAATGGACACAAAGAATTTTCCAGGCCTTGGAACTAAAGAATTAAAGTACTGTTCTAGCACATTTCAAAGGTTCTGCAGACACACAGTGCTGACCAGTAGTTCCCAGGGGGTAGCTACAATTGAGCAGCACTTACAGTGAGGATTTTCTCTGTGTGACTGTCTCCAGATCAGCTCTGAGGAGAGAGCTGAGGTTCAAACAGTTGATTTGGGAAGGGATCCCAGGAGGTACATGTGTGAGGACTGGGAAAAGTCAAACAGGCAAAGGAAGGCAGGAAGTAAGAGAAGAGGGGTGAGTGCATTCTCACGATTCCAGGGCCTGTTAGCAGCAGAGGTAGAAAGCACCCAATTCGAATGCTGTACTCCTGGGATGTGTAGCTGCTCCTCAGGACCCTCCCGTTGAGTGAGAAGCTGAGTTTCTTTCTTTTCTTTTTTTGGATTATTAGCATATTTACCTCCAGATTCGTTATGCCTAAAGGCACGATTTCATGCAAGAGTGTGCATCTACAGTATACACATTTTTTTTTGCTACGAATATTAAAAAAATGTTTATTGTAATACAATTTTGGGGTACAAGCAGTTTTTTGTTATATAGGTTACAGTGGTGACATCAGGGCTGTCAGTGTACCCTTCACCTCAGTAGTGCACACTGTACCCCAGAGGTAATATTTCATGCCTCACCCCCACTCAACTTCCCACCCTCCAGTATCCATTGTTCCACTCTGTGGCCAAGTCTACCAATTGTGTGCATCCCACTTGTGAGAACATGCAGCATGTTTAGTTCCATTCCTGAGAAATGTCACTGAAGATAATGGCCTCCAATGCCATCCAAGTTGCAGTGAAAGATATTATTATTTTTTTTTTATTTTTGAGACAGAGCCTTAAGCTACCCCCCTGGGTAGAGTGCCATGGCCTCACAGCTCACAGCAACCTCCAACTCCTGGGCTCAAGCGAGTCTCCTGCCTCCACCTCCCAAGTAGCTGGGACCACAGGCACCTGCCACAAGGCCCAGCCATTTTTTGGTTGCAGCCACCGTTGTTGTTTGGCGGGCCTGGGCTGGGGATTCAAACAAGCCACCTTAGGTGTATGTGGCTGGCACCAGCCGATTGAGCCACAGGCACTGAGCCCATTATTTTAATCTTTTTTATGACTAAGTAGTATTCCACAGAGGGGTTGTGTGTACAACTTAGGCTGACTCTTACCTTTGCAATTGTGAACCATGCTGCAATAAACTTACAAACTCAGGCATCTTTTTGAAATAATGACTTCTTTTTCTTTGCTGGGTATCTCGTTTAGTTCTTTGAGAGAGCTCTATGTCGTTTTCCATAGAGGTTTTACTAGTTTACATTCCTACCAACAGTGTATGAGCATTTCCTCTTAACATCCAGCCCAACACTAATTTTTTTTTCTTCTTTAATGAATTTTTTTCTTTGTTTAATTTTAGAACTGGGCTACAGGTTTAGGTTACATAACTTGCTTTTGTACACTTTAAGTCAAAGTTATAACTGTGCTCATCACCTAGAATGTGTGTCTCAGACCAGTCAGACGTGAATTTCCCCAAACCCTCCTCTCCCCCTACCTACTCTATTCCCCTTGAGGGTTACTTCTATATATGCCTATGAGTTTTGGAACAAATCATCTGTTGTTTCTTTGACTTATTCATAGTGGCCGTTCCGTTCTGACAGGGGTAGGGTGGTGCCCTGCTGGGGTTATGGTATTAATTTGTATTTCCCTGATGATTAACAATGTTGAAGGTTTTTTCATATGTTTGTTGATTGTTTGTATATCTTTAAGGTTATGTCTGTTCACAGCTTTTCCCCACTTTTATGCAGTTTATTTTTTTTCTTGCTAATTTGTTTGAATTCCTTCTAGATACTCTGTATTAGTCCTTTCTCACATGTGTAGGTTGCAAACATTTTTTTCCCTTTCTTCAGCTGCGTAAGTACCCTGCTGATTGTTTCTTTGACTGTGCAGAAGTTTATTAGTTTAATGAAGTCTGATATGTCTATTCTTGTTTTTGTTACATGTGCTTTTAAGGTCTTAATCATAAATTCTTTGCTTTCAGCCATTGTTCAGAAAAGTTTTTCCCAAGTTTTCTTTCTAGAATTTTCATGTTTCATCTTCTATATTTAAGACTTTAATCTACCTTGAGTGGATATTTAGAGAGCCCAGAGGCCGTGCATCTTACCCACTGGTTTATGCCCTTCCGTGGCTGAAAACTGTCCCTCAGGACTTTCAACACATCTGGACTGCCATGAGTGCAGCTAATAAAGCTTTTCATGCAAAATCTTTAGGAAGCGTGGCAAACAGGCAGCCTCATGGAGGCCGTCAGGGGACATTCATGACAGCTGAGGAAGCCTGGGTGGGTTATGGAGCAAGACATGAATCTCGTCTGTTGCAGGGGCTCACAGGGGAAAAGACTGAGCTGATACAGGGTTGACTCCACTTCCCAGGGGAAAGCCTCTCTCCTAAAGGACTGTGTACTGACAGTTTCAATTCAAAACTAAACGAATAAAAGGGTGGAAATATGAGACAGGAACATACATTTCCACTTGTCATTTTTTAGGAGGTAAACTGATGGAACAGTGGTTCTCAAACTGTATCATCAGAATCACCAGGAAAGTTTGTTAAAACGTAGGTTACCCTCCCCCATGCTCAGAGTTTGTGTTGAGTAGGTGTGGGCAGTCTCTGAGAACTTGCCTTTGAAACAAATTGCTGGCCGTGCATGAACCACAGTCTGAGAATCACCCAGGCAGAGTAACCCTCAAAGCTTCTCACTCTCCTTCATTAACTTACAGTGGGGAGAACACTGTGAGTTAATCAGGATGAGAGACAAGGAGGAAGGAGACCACTTTTTTCCTACTTTTTGGATCTACTCCTTGCAGAAAGGTTTTATTCTCTTCTGCTCTTTCGCCATGCAGAAGGGTTAGCAGGGAAGGTTTAAGACAAGTGGTGTAGGATTATATGGCTGCCTGTAACTGGATGAGAACATTTAATTCTATGATGCAAGAAAAAAGCCTGTCATTCCCCAGACTTAAAGTCACTTTCACTAAATAGCTTTGTCACCAATGAAGGTGATGTTTTGCTGTCTGTCTGCTTCTTATGTCTTTTTGATAGATATTTCTCACCTATGAAGGAGAAAAATAAGGGTATTGTACGTGGAGATCTTATAAAACCAGCGACAAACAGCCCACTTTATGCAGAAGTTTTTGACATGAGTAGGAAAAAAAATCCACTCAAGATTATGTATGAGGGCTTAAATAATTTGAATGGAAGCAAAGTAACAGCATGCATTTGGGTTTGTGGTGAATATGGACAAGATTTCTGCCCAGAGGGGAGTGTAAACACCGATGACTTTTAAAATTTTCAAACATTCTGTATCATAGGCTTAAAATCTAAAGACAATTTGCTTTATGTAAAATGAAAAAGGAAAGTATGAAATGAAATTCACTGGGAGACTCAAGCCCTTTTGATTTATACATAATGTTTCTTCAGACAAGGACACAGAAGCACTCTCATATTTTAATAATCTAATTTCGCATTGTTTGAAAAGAAACAGGGCTATTGATAGACTTCTCTTTGGCTTGTGCCCTGAGATATTTAAACAGGCTTTGCACTTCAAAGAGCCTCTTTCACAAATTCCAATATCTTGTGGTATTTTCAGGGCCTGTTTTTGTAATCAATGCAACATTTTATTTTTATTACTAATTGACAAATTGATAAGATAAATATTTTAAGTTCCACTTGGCAATCTGATTTTCTAAAGGTCTTTTTAACCTTTTCTGAAAGTGGATGGAAAATGGAAAATGAGTTAAACTAGTTTTAAAGATTTATTGGAACCATAAACGTGCTATGGGGCTGGATAATTTGCATTTTCTTGCGTTTTCATTGTATTTTTTTCCAGTGTCTTTTTTTATTGCCAGCCTATTCTTTTGTTCTTGCCCTGTGATATTTGGATAATCCCAGATTTGCAAACTTAATAATACACAAATGCATGTTTAAAGTTACTAAGCCAATCATAAACATCATAAA
>CAUYQV010052195.1:0-11982 GCA_963574575.1 Galagoides demidoff
GTGGGGTTTTCACATGCAATCCGAAATACTTCCATCAAACTGATCAACACAGCCTTCATGTCATTTTCTCAGTTATTGTTTTAAAATGTTCTCATTCTACTCTTAGAGAGATTCACTTGTACCCCTGTAAGATAAACCTCAGAAGTGGTCCCTCCAATCCCCCTCCCTGCACCCATTCCCCCTCTCCTTTCTCCCTCCCCCCTCCCCACATTCTTAGGCTATTTGGTTATAGCTTTCATATAAAAGGTATAATATTTTCTGTTTTTGTATAAAGGTTCTTGTGTGTGGGCCAGTAAATTAGTGATTCAGTAGAACTTCTGTGTAAACAGTCGAACTTTCCCAATGCTTTTGTTTTTCACTTGAAGCTTCACAACTAATTTTGCTCCTTGAAGACGTGAAAGATGGTTAAAATACAGTCAACAGTGCTTTATTTGAAAAATAAAAAATAAAAGTTACTTAATATGAAATATTATATTTTCTTAAGTATCCTTTAGCAAAGTTTTCTATCTTTTCCCTGCTAGGCAATTCAACACATACTTAACGGCTAACATTTAAAATTTCCAAAGAATAAATGTTAACCTTCTGCTAAAAGAAAGAAAGAAGCTATCACACAGGAAACATACTATGGAAAAGTAGCTTGTATTTTGTCTTTAGCCACATGTAACACTTACGCACTTACAAAAAATATATCTATCTTTATCCTATTTCTGTTTAAAAGGACTTTACATTTTTTCTAAAGGAAATTAAAGAGGTACTATGAATTTTAACTTTAATTGTCACAAACAGAAAAAAAGGTAGGACCTACCAGCGGTAAATGAATAAAACATACCAGCAGAAGTTTCACAAAAGAGGAAATACAATTAATATAGAAATATCTAGAACTGTGCCCACATTCACTAGGTTCAAAAAAAAGTGTGTAGTGAAATATGTAGGAATGATCATTTTTCCCCTTCTAATTAGTGACAGGCTTTCATTTTAAAAATCGTACTGTTTCAATCTGTGGAGAATGTGGCAATATGAGCACGTTGTCATTGTATTAGAGCTAATTGTAACAATTTGAAATATCACTTGGCAACACGTGCCCAGTATTCTAAAATGTTCATACTGCCTGCTGAAGAATCTCTTCTAAGCATTTTATCTGGAGCTCGTTTTTTAATAATCTATATTGGTTTGGATGCTACAGGCAGAGAACGTGTACAAAATCTGCGTGAAAGATAAAGAGGGGGAGTAGGAGCTTGGCAAGAACATTCAGACCATTGGCACCCGTGGCTCTCCATGAGTAGGGTGCTGGCCACATCTGTCGAGCCTGGTGGATTCAAACCTGGCCTGGGCCTGCAAAACTACACTGACAACTACAACAATAAAAATAAAATAGCCAAGTGCAGTGGTGGGTGCCTGTAGTTACAGCTACTTGGGAGGTTGAGGCAAGAGAATTGCTTAAGGTCAAGAGATGGAAGTTGCTAGGAGCTGTGATGTCACGGCACTCTACCCAGGGCAACTGCTTAGACTCAGTCTTTTAAAAAAAAAAAAACCAAACCAAAAAAACCCCCTTTAGACCAAGATACTGATCTGACCCCAGTGAAAGGAGAGAAGGAAGGAAGGATGGGTTAGAAGAGCCTCAGACTGTGGAGCAGATCCCTAGAAGTTTAATTATGTGGATGGGGCATCCTTGAACAAAAAGTCTTAGGGGTCCTACTTTAGATAGAAACATGCTGGCTCTAAGAATAATCCTACGCTCAATTACTGGTTGACAGCAGCCCAAGAAACGTGTGACTTTGAGAAAAGCACCAGGGTAGAGGTAGAGGAGCAGGGGCTAGGCCGTCAGTTACCATGCTTCCTCCTGCAGTTGCTCTAACTGGACACTGAGCAGTGCGCTCCATGATAACCCCATGACCAATACGTTCAAAAGGTAAACCTTTAAAGCCAGCTGTGCATCCATCAGAGTGAGTTTGATGATGTGACAATCTTTGTGATATAATAAAATGAAGTTCTAATTTTGCTCAAGGCACAGGCCAATGAGGTATTTAAGGCCTTTTATGTGATGATTCAACTATGCACTAGGATTTGTGAGCCTTCAGCTTGATCCTCTCTATCTAGCTGAGCAAAGAGGAAAGAGAGAACGTGAGGAATGATGAACAAGGTTTTAGGGGACAGGCTTAGAAGTGGCATACATCCCTCCCAACTAGCATGTAGCTAATCTCACTGCAAGGACATCTGGAAATGAAGAGAAGCAACAGATACTGGCAGTAAGGTCATCACTGTCGTGCCACTTTCTTGATTTATTCTTTCAGTAGAATATTATGCAGCTATTTACAGGTGTTTTCAAGACTCACTTTTAATTTCATTAAAAGCTACCGGTAAAAAGGAATAAGGTTCTGAATATACATAAATAATACATGTACAACTATAAAATATTAACAAAGTTACATAAAAATAATATTCAATTATATGTTACTAAAATGCAACTCCAGAAAATACCTGAAGTCTATGAAGAGAAGTAGATGAAGAAAGAATTGTTCTAAAAATTGAGCATGACTGTCATGGAATGTGCCAGGGTGGAATTTTTTTCTCTTTCAAGTACATGTTTATGGTGGTTTTTAAAACAGAAAAATTGCTGTGCTCAGTGGCTCACACCTGCTATCCCAGCACCTTGTGATGCCAAGGCCAGGTGATTGCTGGAGGCCAGGGGCTCGAGACCAGCCTGGGCAACACTGTGAAACTCTGTCTCCACAAAACACTGTAAAAAATGGAAATGGAAATACTGATAAGGATTTTTTTTTTTTACCTGAGAGGAAAAGGAAACTATTTTAACAATTTTTTCAGTCTTGTATATTTCTACACATTTCTGTTTTATATTTTATCAATTTACAATGGAAGATGTGAAGGAATTAACTCCAGTCTGTCAGTATTAAGTAACCAAAGATTAAAATAAGGATGGGCCAGGGTGAGCCAGGTTAAAAAAAAAAAAAAAGATTACAGCTGTTATTACTATATCAAAGTAGTAGTATGTATATATGTAACTAAAATGCAACTCCAGAAAATAACTGAAGTCTATGAAGAGAAGTAGATGAAGAAAGAATTGTTCTAAAAATTGAGCAGGACTGTCATGGAATTCCTACTATAGACATTTAGTAGGAAAATTTAGCAGAAATTGAATTTTATGTGCAAATTTTGATGTAGTATTATTTTTGTAAAACAAATCTAATGTCATTTTTAAAATGAAAATGAAATCACTGAATTTCATATCTATAACTTTCAAAGTTTAAGGAATTTCCAGATTGTTAACATGGAGTAATGTTGAATACAGGCCTCTAGATGTCCATGTTCTGCCCTCCCTCTCTCCTGCTCCCTCGATTCCTGACAGCACGGCTGGGCTGCTGTTGCCCACTTTGCACTCCCTCGCCCTCTCCATCACCAGGTCTCTCCCTGTAGGTAGGCGCTATTGGACTGAATGACAGCTGTAACGTCAGCCGCTAATGGGGCCTTTAAGTCATTCCTGATTAATTAGGGCTCATGCCACCCTTGTCCTATAAAACAGTACTTGAATACATACAGCCTTTGAAAACATAACAATTGACACATTTTAGAATGAAAAAAAAATTTGCACTTAAACATCTTGATAGGAAATGAACAAATGGTAACTTTAATTCTGTTTCCCAAACCAATCTGCCATTTCCAAAATAAATTATTCAGACTCTAGGGGTCTTTGTTCTGTGACGATGTTGACTTCTGTTCATCGGCTTCAGTTTGGGGGTCCAGACAGGATTATACCTTCCTTTGGATTGGCTGAGCGTTGCCATAACAGCTGGAGGCGATCTCTGGGGAATTTGGCTGGGGTGATTTCTGCCCCTTAAATAAAGAGGCTCACTTATCCTCAACTCTGATTCTCTAAATCTGTTTATTTCCCATATGCAAACACCGGTAGGAAGCTGGCATAGAATTTTAGCCATTGCTATTTACCACCACAATCAACCTAATCTGGGCCGGTTTGAGACTGATTTACTGGACTGGACTCGACTTTGGCTTGACATGCCTTTTAAAGAAATGGTGGGTGACCCATTTGCTTAAAATAGCCAAGTACTCACATATAATGCACTTATTTAATAAAATGTTAGTCTGATTTCATTGTATTAAATAGGATATATTCTAGATTCCCTCAGAAACTGTAGAAATATTCAAAATGGTCAAACGGTATCTCTGGACTGATCCTTGAAGTTATCATGGAACCTGGGTCTAGGCCCTGTGGGGTTGTGGCTTTGGGGCTTGGATGTTGATGAACAACCTCTTTAGGGGATTGTGTGTGAGAACACAATGCTTTCGTGAAAACTGGCAGATTTATGATTTTCATCAATTCAGGCCTTTGGGGAACCACTGAAATCCAGCCCATTAAAGCCACGTGCCCCAATATGGATGTGAGATGGATGATGATTTCTGAATATGTCCAACTCTTGGGATCTTGCACTTTCACTTGCTCCTTATTTTATCCCCCTACTGCTCAATATAAGGACTGAGATACCTGACTTAGATCCACACAGGTGATGGTCTAGAAATATTCTGTTCTTGTAGGTAAATGATTGTCTCTACTAAGACTGGAAAAGGGAAATCTTTTAGATTTGTTCAACCCCTGACTTACATCAGCAGACAGGATTGCTGCTGTGGCAGATCGATTAGAGTCTCTCATCTCCAGGTTATTTTCTTTCACCTATTACTGACTCTTAGCATTTCTTCTGTAATGACTTCAGCACAGTCGAGCCACACAAGGCAATAAAGAAATGCTGATTTATATGGTCTCCCACCAAATACCCTCTTCATACTTGAATTCTCTCTTCCTTAGTGATTCTTTAAGCTGTATTCAGGTTTTGTTTCAATGTTAATGTCTGCTTTTTTATTTGCAGTGATACTTTTTCTTTCAATAATGTCTATCCTTCATGTTTACCCATGTGTGGGAATGATTCCTGCCCAAAAGCACTGGGTCCCCTAACATCTACAGGGGAAGGGTAGCACTAGCTTGCTTTCTGCCTCCCCATGAGTCCAAGTCTAGCTGGACCCAGTTTCCGAGTGCAGCTGGACTCAGTGTAGAAGACGAACCAGCCATTTCCACTCTGTACAGCGAGCCAGGTACACAAGGGTATAGTGTGATTTAGGGATGTTGCTCCCGTGAGGAATAGTTCTCTTGACCATCATCTTTTTCACTTCTGAATTTACTTATCAGCTGCCTGTGAAAATAATTGCAGCAGTCTGAGGAAATTAATAAGCTGAATGCGGCTAAACTTTGAAGATGAGAAGTACCTTATAACTGCTAATTATAATCTATTAAAATATTTTTACTTTTTTATTATGTGAAATTTCATCTGTAAAATTGTGGCTGACAAGTTAAATATGCTGAAACATCTTTGTTTTGATGCAAAACAATTTAGCCAAAATAATGAATGATTACAACCATCTTCTTTTGGGACCGTGGGCTTAAAACAAAACTAAATGCAACGAAACTAAAAGAAACCAAGTCAACCACCCAAACAATAATAATGTCCTTATCAGTGGCCAGTGCATCTTCTTATGTCGTCATATGTGAGGCACTATTTAGTGCTTAATACACATATTATGAATTCTGAAGTTCCAGACACAGGTCAAAGTTCCAACTTTGCTAACTATTACCTACGACATATTGGGGAGTTACATATTATTATTATTATTTTTTGTTTTGAGACAGAGTCTCACTATGTTGCCCTTAGTAGAGTGCTGTAGTGTCATAGCTCACAGCAACCTCAAACTCTTGGGCTACAGTGATCCACAAGGACATGACAGCTGGAAGTTCAATGTTGAAAATCCTGGATTCTGCCCTTTGCACCTCTTCCCATGGCTGATCTAATCTGTGTTCTTTAGCCCTAATAAACTGTTAACTGTAACAGCTTCCACTGAGTTGTCTGAGGGCTTCTATGATTTAGAAGGGTAGTAGAGGGTCCTGAGTACTAAGGGGAGTCTTGAGGACCCTTGAACTTACAACTGATTTGAAGGTGAGGGTAGGTTTATGGACTGTGCCCCTCCAACTGCATACTCTATCACAGGGCTTAGTAGAAGACTAACTTAGATGACATATGTTATTTAAGCACTGGTAATAGTGCCCAACACAGAGGAAACCTTGGATAAGTCAGCTACCGGGTATTGTTATTATTATTTTGTATCTTCTGAAGTAAATCATGAGGAGAGTGAAAAACTTGAGAAGTCAGCTAGCATTGCCAAATATAGCAAGTAAGAATATAGGACGCACTTATACTATAAAATCTTGTTCATCTGAAATTCAAATTTAACTGGCTTTCCTGAATTTTATCTGGAAACTATACACGTTACTCGACTATTTTGTCTCGCAACCGTATACATTACCCAACGTATTTTCTGTATGGAGAGACTGATGTCCACAGAGGTAAACCTGCTGGTGTGTCCATAGTCAGAATATGGTTAACCCAGAACAGGAAAGCAGATCTTTTGATTTTCAGGCACTTAGGGGAAAAAAAAACCCACTAAAAAGTATGCTGCAGTAGAGGAGAAATCCTGCGAGAGGAAGACTAATAAGGGAATATAAAATCCAGTGATGCCTAATGAGGGGTTGTAGCTTTGTACAGCCACTCCATCAGGGAACCCTGGGAAATCTGAGTTCTATCTAGGGAGTCATCCCTTGACAATGAAGTTTAAGTTTTATGTGGTAGAATAGGCCATTGGAAATCCATTCTGAATATAACTTTACTCAACATCTTGATACTGTACATATTTTTCTTGACTGTCTAAAGAAAACTGGTATTTCTTGGGTACCTGTCATATGTGTTGGAGGATTCCTGGTGATGTTCCCCTATGTTTGTTTAGTTCTTTGTGGTCACCAAACGTTAGCACTTCCGTCTCCACAATAACTTAGAGCAGGAAACCAAGAAGATAGGAGAATCTCCATTTTACAAATGAGAAAACTGGGGCTCAAAGAATTTTTTCCATCCCCAAGATCGCCGTCTGTTATGCTGAGCAGAAAGTGTTAGATAGTCTAACTCTTGGTTCAGGGATTTCTTCATGATTCATCAGTTCATGATTCCAGACATAGGCTGGATTAGACATGAATCAAAGAGCCAGTTCTTCCCATTAGAGTACTTCGGTGTGGTAATTCTATTGTTAATACTGAGTGATGTAATGGGGAGGACCCAGATCTCCGCACCACGCTGACAGGATCCACTCTCCCTTCCCACACAGGGTGGAACTACTGGGAAATTTAACTTCCCTGGGCCTCGATAATACCAATATCTACCTGACAGGACTGTGGGGGTGCATCACAATGAAATGATGTCTGAGAAGTGCCTGACACACTGTAGGTGAAACTGTTGAAATGTCCAGATCCTTTCCTTTTAATGCTGCTAATAGGGAATAAGATGAAATATTGATGAACTTGCCTTGATCATCATGTTTTCATTTGGGCAGGGGAGAAAATTGTGAAGTTGCCCACCAAATAATTTTTTAGATAATATTTCTTCTGAATTGTTTCCACAGGTTTCTAGTTTTTATTCTCCTTACAATTTTTTTTTTTTTTTACTTGAGAGTATTACAGGGATACATGTGAATGTGTAAAGCAGTCACGATAGCAAAGATGTGGAAACAACCCAAGTGCCCATCGATACACGAGTGGATTAATAAAATGTGCCATAGGTACACCAGGGAGGTTTCTAATTTTTAAATGGCATTTGATTTTGAATTATATTTTTATGGCTTAAACATTCATGTTTAGCTTGAAGGATCCGTGGAAAACTTTTGTCTTATGGGTGGTCTAAAGCTGGCTGGTTTAGATGAACCTGTTTATTTTTCAGCTAATTCAGTAACAATCCTGTTTTGGCTTTGCTACCCTGGATTGTATCAGGTTTTACAAACATATGAGTAAAACACGCTGATGTAAAAAACAAAGGTGCTTTAATTCAAAACAAACATAACCTTTCCAAATCAAGAGGATCAACTACAGACTTGTCTATACAACCTGTCTGACTAATGTCTATAGCATATTTGGCTACAGAAATTGTTTAAATCATCAACATAGAAATATACAAGGCTTACTTGACAATGTGCCACCATTTTTTTTTTTTTAATGCAGGGAAGAATCGCAGGACCACTCTGACCTCATTAAAAGCAAAGTCAGTTGATTTAGACTCATGGTTTTTAAAGTCTTCAACCTGATTTTGGAAATTATTGACATTGAGGCATAAGAAAGGGTTGATTTATCCTCTTGATCTTCCGTAATGTTCTTAACCCCCTGGCCGTATCTGCCTGGGATATTTAGAAGGAGAAGCCTTTAGCTTCTTGCTTCTCTTTTTTTCTTAGAACATTGGCTGCAAATTGAATTCACCTGGGGATTTTTTACTATCCTGATGCCCAAAGCTCATTTAGGACAAATAAATCAAAACTTCTGGGAATGGAGCACAGGCAGCCATATTGTTTTAAAGCTCTCCAAGTGCTTCCAGTCAAGACTCAACATTTATCTTAGAAAAGTCAAATCTTTAGCCAGAACAATAGTTTCTACCCAGCTGAGTGTTATTGTCACCTGGAGCCTTGTGGGGACACTACCAGCACCTGGGCTCCCGTATTAAGGTGCTCTGATTTCCCTGGTTTGGGATATTTCTCTTTTAGACTGCAATTTCCCCGTAATTCATATTTACAACTAAAACCACAGCTTGATCCCTCAAAGAAAAGGCAATAAACACATTTCCCTGCTTTTGCAAATTTCTGTGTGGTGCTTACATATACAGTTCCCAGGTCTCATTGTATTTTATTAAATATTTTTACCTTCCAGTTCCATCCAAATACTCATGTGATTAAAACAAAACAAAAGAAAAACAATGAATAAGTACTTCTGAGACAAAACAAACAAACGAATGTGCAGATAAGAAGAGCAAATATTTTAACAGCCTGAAATATTTAAATGATAAAACTGCCACAGCAGTTAACTTATTTTGAGCATTTACAGTGCCAGAAACTACACTAATGTTTTTTATGCATTTCTTCATGTGAACTTCACAACAATCTTCTGAGGTGAAGATGATTGTTCGCTTCAGTTTTTCAATGTGACAACCAAAAGTTTATTGAGATTTTTTTCATTCTCAAGGTCATACACCTATGAGGTGGCAGTATCATATCTAAGATTTTACCCCATTCATCAGCCAACATGTTAGTTTCTCACAGTTTCATGGACTGGCAAAAGACAAGAGACTCCTGGACATGAAGGAAGCCAAGGACAGAGCAGTGTCATGGTCCTGTTGGTTACACTTGCCCTCTAGATCCTGGCGGGTGGTAACGTGGAGGTATACCAGGCAGATGCTATTCATGTCGTGTATTTGCATCACCACTGAGGAACACCAGGCTAGGAACTCCCCAAACTATGACTTGAATATGTCCTTTCAATCCATGTGTTGCCAATAGTATTAAGAAGTGCAGCTTTGAAGAGGCTATGAGGACATATGGGCTCGTCCCTCCTGAATGGGATTCAGGACCATTAAAAAGGGGCTCCATGAAGGGAATCTGTCACCTTTGTTCTTCCACATTTCACCATGGGGTGGGAGGGAGTCCAGCAAGAAAGCTCTTGGCAGATACCCATGCTGGTGCCTGGATCTCGGACTTTCCAGCCTCCAGAATTGTAAGAAATAAATTTCCATTCTTTATAAATTTTCTAGTATATGGTATTCTCTTATGGAAGCACAGATAGACTAAGGCAAACCCCATGCTTAGGAAGTCCCAATCTTTTTAATGGGCTGTGTGCAAACTTGTTCAACATTTGCCCTGGATCAAGACATTATCTTTTTTTTTTTTTTTAACTTTCTCTATACATATACATGTGTTTATTTGGTTTCCACAAGACATTATCTTTATTAACCGGACTCAAATAAATATGCTCTCTGCTTCAGAGACACTTGGACTATCTCTGTTGTCCGAGATTATTCACTATACGATGTCTCTGATAAGATACTCCAGAATAGAGGCTTTGAGTGCATCTGCTGTCAAGATGTGCCGAAAATCAAGAGATGTATAGAGAATGTCTTAAAAGCATTATTCATGCTTTTAACTGCAATACAGTCTCTCCTTGTTAAACTGAATAAGTAATTAGAAGAGAGGAGAGTGGAGCATAAAGTTCAAAGGGTAGAGCAGGAAAATTAAGGGAAGAATAAAGCAGTCATGTGCCGTTTCCATTTTTTCATGTGATAGTTACTGACTTAGGATATGAATTACCTTTCTCGGGAGCTAATCTGCATCCTGTTTCTGTTTAGCTTGAGCTTCTGGATAACTGAGCTTCTTCACTTTCTCTCCTGGCACCTTCAAAAGTCATAGAACAAGGTATAGAGATTAAATGCTCTTCCCGTCAGAGCATTATGCTAGGAGGTGAGGTCTTGATGCTTCCTCTACTGGGATATAACAACTTTCCTCATAGCATGAAGATTGTTTTTATTTTTTAGTTTTTTTAGTTTTTTTTTTTTTTTTTTTTTTGGCCAGGGCTGGGTTTGAACCCTCCACCTCCAGCATATGGGGCTGGTGCCCTACTCCTTTGAGCCACAGGCGCCACCTGATAGCAGGAACATTGTAAATAAGACATCAGTACTAACACGGTATTGAACCATGGCCAGACTGTAGAGTCCATAAGTGCATTGTTTCCATGTGAAATATCATTTTAGGCAACCAGCCTTTGAATAAACTTTTGGGATGAAATTCACTACAAATGGAGAGTATTGTCAGAGGTCCTATGCACACAGATTTTAAAAAGGCCAATTTTGAAGTCTTTTTTTATTGTTGCTTTAACATAATGTGACCAGGTGCAACATATTCTCTAATACATTCTTCAGTAGAAAAATTCAGCAAATGACTGAGCAAAAGTATCTTAGATACACCAAGGCTGCATGCATTCCAAGATCAACTGGATAAATTACCTGAATATATAACATAAGAGTAGCATAATAGAATATAAACTCAAATGGGGCATACATCAACACGGCATGAATCATATTGTTTTAAGATATAAAGTGTCTATTCTTCAGTTTATAGATGAATGCAGAGGTTCAGTGAGTGCTTTGCTGGCTTCCTACCCTTCTGAGAACAGCCAATAATTATCTTAATATCTCCTGAAATGATCTATAAGTAACTCAAATTGATGACAACTTGAATGGTGCCAAATGACTTGGCAAAAAGTCAGAGACCTGCTCTGTAACTCAGTGTAATGTTATTTGACTGACGC
Organism: Galagoides demidoff; assembly: GCA_963574575.1. Taxonomy (NCBI): domain Eukaryota; kingdom Metazoa; phylum Chordata; class Mammalia; order Primates; family Galagidae; genus Galagoides; species Galagoides demidoff. The sequence continues at coordinate 11,240 of CAUYQV010052195.1, forward strand.
AGCATAACCTTAGGCATCTAGCACAAAAGTGGGAAGCATTGCTCTCTCCAAGCCATCACCACGAGAAAAATATAGCTCTGTACTCTATGCGTTGAAAGGGATTCATTTTCTTCTGGCTATTAGCTAGTTTAATATGAGGCCATTGCGTCTGGGACTACTGGCCTATGTAAATGAGCTGAAGGTGCTTAGAGAAATCCTCAATGCTTCACTATCCAGAGAGAATAAACTGGCCAATAAAAGACAGAGGATTGAAAGCAGTGGCCAGGTTTTCCCTACAGAATGATGGTTTAGAGAACCCTATTCCAGGGTTCTAAATATCACTTTTCTTTTTCTTTTTCTTTTTTTTTGGAGACAGAGCCTCAAGCTATCCCACTGGGTAGAGTGCCATGGCATCACAGCTCATACCAACCTCCAACTCCTGGGCTCAAGTGAGTCTCCTGTCTCAGCCTCCCAAGTAGCTGGGACTACAGGTACTCTCCACAATGCCCGGCCATTTTTTGGTTGCAGCCATCATTGTTGTTTGACAGGCCCAGGCTGGGGATTCAAACCCGCCACCTTAGGTATATGTGGCTGATGCCTTAGCCATTTGAGCCACAGGCGCCGAGCCAATATCACTTTTCTTAAGGGTTATTAGTTCTAACTCCTTTCATTCCTGGCTCCTATTGAGGTTAAAAGGATAAGCCACTTATTTACTTAAAATGATCCCTATGACATTCTTGGCAATAGCTTATTTCCCTAAATAT